>BPLR01011211.1:0-49196 GCA_021605095.1 Caerostris extrusa
TGGGTCATATTGCTGCAATTACCACGGTAGACATTTTTTATAGCAATTGATATATATGCTGTTAAGATGGATGAACAAATTCCCAGTTTTTGGTGAAATGATTGCTGCCGTTGGCTTGCCGATCTCATTTCAAGAAAAATAGCAGCAGCACGCAAAGAAACATGAAAAGGTTTTGTAGAACATCTCATGTAATATATTAAACTTAAAAATTTCATCAGTTGAACGACAAACATACCTTACTGTAGGGGTTATGACAGTTTACATCAGCACATATAGGTGCTAGAGCCTTAATAATACATAAAATATTGTGTATAATATAACATATATACACATTGCCCAAGTTTATGCCCCTTGTCAATGATATTTACATGAGTTTTTTAAATATAAATTACATAGATATTTTCAATTATATTTTAAAATATATTGTGTTCTTCAATGGCCTGCTTGTAATACTTCATCATTAAATAGATAATTTTATTTTAACATTATTATTTATCACGAGTTAGAGAAGCCACATATCACAACCAGCGATTTCCATCGCAATTTTTATTATATAAAAGGCCATTGAAATCGACTCCTTTTTCTTAATATATTCAGAGAAATAACATTTAAAAGATAGAGTTAAAAATATATATGAAATGAAATTCATATTTACTTTGACAAATTTTTGGCATTGTACTCAGCAAAATGAAAGAAACTTTACTGACATTTTGAAAAAATTTTGCAGATACGAAAATATTTCTCACATCCTTGTCATGTTGCTATGCTTGTCGAAAAAAAGTGTAGTATTCACGTTTGAAAGTCGTGGTTTGCACTCTCGTTAACATAAGAGATTTTGCCAATTATATCGACATACTTGAGATTTTCTCTGTTGAGTCGCCCCCATTAATACTTATTGAGGCAGGCAGTCAGCCCATTTCGGACAAAAGTAAGCCTCCTGAAAAATCAAATAATGTAGAGAAATAAAATATTTTTACAAAAGATGGAAATGCTGCTTGGATACCAAAATAATGTTCTAATAATTAAAGATAAATGTTTTTTGAATAATTTTTGCTATTCAAAATTTCCAGATAATTAAACTCTTTCAAACTTTTCTTGCTAATGTTCGATGATTATTTTTTCAGGCCATTGTGGATGTTTTGTTTTAAAATGGTGTACTGAAAGGAATCTTTTGTTGTTCAAGACAATTGCTCTAGATTTTTGATTTATTTTTTAGAATTAAATAACATCAAAATAATACATTTTTCTGAATACTAAAAGAAAAAACATTTACAGATGACAATAACCACAAAGGAAATAACCATGAATCATTTACTTTGTTCTAAACATGACACTGTGAAAATGAATGAATTTTTTGACAAGAAGCCCGGTACTGAAGTTAAAAATACCATAAACATTTTTTTGAAATTTGGCCTATGGGTACATGTCACAGTGATTGCACCATATGGCTTGGATGGTCACCAGAAGTCGTTGTGTTAGTGCTTCATGCTCGAATCTGCGTCAGTGGACAGCCAGGCTTAAATCCAGGCAGCATTTCCCGGTTCCACTAACCGTATAGTCGAATGTAGACAAACCAAATCACCCGATTTTTAAATGCTCATCGGTGCTGCATGGCAGTGGGCAGCTAAATCTAAAAATAACATCACAGAACGCACCTTAAAACTACCTCTGCTCAACAGCACTTACTGTTTAACGATGTTGATAATGCAAAAATTTTTGTCTGTTTAAAGAATTTCTGCAGACAGCAGCATCAAATAATTAAAAATACTAAACAACAACACGTGAGTTCTGCTTTAACATATCCTTAGAAATACGTTTTCCTATAGCAGCTCAGTGATAACAAATGTCTGCATTCCGAGACAAATGACTCATCTGTGTAATGGAAAGCCTTCGACAATCTCGTGCCTCTGACATGGCCAGATAAGCACAAGAAAGCTTTCTACAGAAGATTGAGATATTGAAGTGGACTTGCTTGTCTGGCTTGCTTTTGATGCTTGAGAGGAGGACACAGCGACGTACAGCTTGACTATAAAATTTGACTTTCATTACTTATGACGAAGATCATTGGTTAGAAATGGAATTATTTAGTTCTCGGGCAAAGCAAAAATGAAAGGAGGAAGAAAAATATGAAGCCATGCTATTTTATGTTACAGAAAAAGAGTTACTTGCCAGTCAAATGCCATTTTGAACTTGCTCTCGTTAGAATTTGTTTAAAATAGATCCGCCATTTTTTATTGACTTGAATGTGTTAGCTGTCGCATAGAAAGACAAAACGTGCTTACTGCTTCAAATGCATGATACTGAAAGATGTTCATTCGATGCAACAGTCCATGGTGGCCAAGGTCGCTGCCTACTGACAGAGGCTGAGGCAGTGAGTCGCCTCGCTTCCAGCGAGGTAGGGCTCCCGCCCCCCACGCCCAAACATTGCACCGAGTGATCATTTGGCAAACATCTTCAGCTCCGCAGGAGACTGCAGCCTGAGTCTCCGGCGCCAGAGTGCAGCCACTGGCCATCAGCTTGAAGAGTTCAACATGGGCAGTGACTCTTTTCTATATTCACTTCATAGAACAAATAATGTACAGTTAACAACCCAGCGCTGAAAGGCGCTCAGGAGATTGGTACGTCATATTAGCTGGAATCAAGCAGTACATCCCAGTTCATAAGGAATGGGTATATCACAGAGTCCAACAGATTGCCACCCATCATCATCCTCAAACTAAATAATCCTAGGCACATGATGTGGTGGTGCAGTAGTAGTAGTAGTATCTCTCTAGCCAATTTTTCAGAATATAATGTCTTATGCCAATATTGCTTCAGCAGTAGCATGTTGGATACCCAGATGAGGGAGATCTCGTTCAAGTCAGCAAAGCAAAGTCGAACGAGCTATGTTCATGCTGTAAATAGCAGTATTTGTGCCAATGAAAGTCCTTTAAGAGATGCCGCTTCTCTTACGTGAGGCCAAAAACAGTTTTGGAACCAATGCAGGGTCTCCGGTAACTTCTGAATTTGCTACATACCACTGTGCTTAGTGGCCACGACAGGTCGCTTCAGCTACTCTGAAAACAACAGCAACATAATGGTTAATTGCTCTAAAACCCCCATGTTGCTGTTACTACACAGCCACTCTACTAATATTAAACAGCCAATAATCTCAAAGTTACTTGATTCACTTGAAAATTGCTATAGTAATTGATATTGGATGGGAGAGTAGGCACAGTAAATAATTCTCGATTAAAATAGTTAATTAAAACAAGATTAATAAACAAACAACATCATAACTTTATTTACTGCATAGGAGATAAGTTTTGTTTGTTTAATAAAGATTAATACTTCTTAAGCATTATTTTCTGCTGCTTAGTATTAGCTCCATTTTTCGGTTACATTTCTTATGTTAGTAACACTGACACGAATGTGCTTTGTGAAACAGCATAGAAACAACACTTAATGCAATCTGTAACACATTTTACCTTGGGAATATTAAATATTTTTTTATGCCTCTCGGCTCTGATTCAAATACTATAAAAGAGAATTTAGCAAAATAATATTTCTTTGTCCATTTTCTATAAGAAAACTTCAAAGTAGCAAAACCCATTTTTATATACTTATGTGACAAGACGTTTGTATTTTTCATAACAAAGCTAGTTCAATTGTGTCGTTCATCGTGATATTGCACAGTAAATGTTGTAAGACGTTTATCTAGATTTTAAAATGTATATAAATGTTAATATTATATCTGAAATTTTAGAAATAAATTTCAAAATTTGCAATCTAAGGTAGAAATCTGCTCCATGGCTGTAGACTGCTTCTTCCGTAGATTGATTGTAAGTTTACTCCGTTACCCACTGTACTTGGGTTAGCTTACCGTAGAAGCAAAAATAACATATAAACAAATCAAAATTACAAAGGAAAGACCAGACATACTCTGGCAGGTGGCCAGCAGTTTGTAACAAGTCATTTCGTGCTGTGAAGCATCATGGCCAGGTGCCCGTGTGAACAGCCATGCCTTCCAGTGTAAGAGACGTCATTATGTAAGTTGCTAATCCATCAGAGGCACAGAGGGGGACTCATCTCATTTTCTCAACTATATCCGGCTTTTTAAATAAATCTATACATTACGTTTCTGTAAAATGTCATTTGTCCTTTCTGAATATTGAACTATTGTAACTATATCGATCAACATGATTAAGGTATACTGCGCCCACTGTATTAACAGGAATTATTGATACGAAAACGGCAGCAGAGCGTAGTTGGTGTACTCAGCCTGAGATAAAGCTGCAAAGCTTTCTTATGATGTGCTCACAAAATAGCGCTGAATCTGAAAGAACAGTTGTCGGCGGCTCAACACATGATTAAAAAGTTTGAACTTTGAGCTCATATTGCTTAATGACAGGGATAAGATACAGTTACATATTTAAAATGATATTTTCTGCAATCAAAGCTTTTTCCTTTCTGAAAGCCTCGGTCTTTTTTCTTTCAGGACAGACATAATGTCTTTTTGATGGATTCTTGTTTCACCATTTAATAAATCAATGAATTGCCACATGAAAGAGAACATTTATCTAGATACTATAATGTTGGCGAAATGCTATTGCCATGACTGTTTTCTTTTGAAACTTAAAATAATCTCATGTGCTGGGTATACTTATTGATTTCACCTCCAAAAATAGCTCCCCAACAAACATAGGCACACTCAAGACAAAAACTTTGAGTTTGCAGGCACGTGATCATGGAAGTGGTATAACTGAGGTTATGGTGGTATTAATTCAGCAGGCGGGTTGAAGGCGCCAGCAGGCCAGCTGTTGGCTGACAGGTGGTCATAATGTTTCAGCTCTTGAGTGTATATATAAATGTTATAGCATAGCAAGAGAAGAATTAAAGTTATTATGTTTATTAGCATCAATAGACAAACTAGGAAGTTCATGTGACAGCGAATGATTTAAACTCCTCCACTAAGCGTCAAGATGGAAGTGCAGAAAACCAGCTTCTGTGGCCTTGCCAGCAACTGGAGATCATTTCACCAGAATGCATACATCATGTTATATTCCGCCTTACTGTAGAAATTTCATGAGTGATAATTTGAGGAGCCTTCTAATGAATGGGTTGAAGAGAAAGCATATTGTTTTTTTACAAAACCAAACCATCTAAATTACGTCACAAAGACACTACATAAACAGGAAAAACAGCTTTACATAACACAACAGTTGTTATTTTCGCATACCATATTTATGTTTCAGGCTAGTCACTTATGAGCGAACAGTGGGGCCAAACATATTTGCCCAGAGTGCTTTACTCACTTATTGTAGGAATAAGGGGTAATAATTTAGAGATGGCCATGAATGGCTAAAGAGACGTGCCATCAAAACTGCGATTTTGTACCCAGCAAATAAACAAAAAGACATTATGTTAAAATTGTGAAAATTCATGTTTATAGCAAACACATAGTCATTTTCAAAATATTATGTCTATATTTGTATCATTTTCTAAATTATTTCTATTAATACTTCATGAAACACGATACATATACTTTTGCATGTGGTCACTGTAATCAGGCATTTTATTTATCATCATGTAATGAATGCTCATATGTAGTCAACAGAATGATACATATTTAATTTTTATTGTAATTTGACTATATATGAGTTAACAACTGAAAACAGTACTTCCGAAATTAAAATATAGCAACTTCTTTTCACATTTTTGTGCAGCCTTGTTATTGAAATAATACTTTGTTTGTTTGAATATCCCGAATATATTATTTCAAGATGTACTGCTAACAGAAAAATATTTCAGAAATTTAAGATTTGGTGATAAAATTTGAGGTTCAATTATAATATGATTTTTATATAAAAGAATAAATTTCTTGTCATTCAAATCCACTATCTTAATGGGATATTATTCCAGAAAAACTTTATCTTTATAGATACACATAGCACCATGGCTTACATTTTGTCAGCAAAACCCCATTGCCTATAAAACTAACAACAGCCTTGAATTACTTTGCCATGAATTAAAAATATAACATGAATTGCTTGCAAGATAAGATAGATGGAAAGTGCATAACGTCTAAGTGTACCTGAGGTCATAGGAAATACCCATTTTATTGCAATCAGATGGAATTGGAAGACAGTATTTTCTTACACGTAACCTTTTCAGCAGACGGTACACAGATTTTAAAGATCGCTTCAAAGTCTTCACTAAAGCTCACAGTCACTGGGACCATGGTCCCGCTTCTCATCAAGGCTGGAGCACCGTCAGTAGCGCAGTGGTGAGCTTCCGTCAAACGGAGTTTTCAGTTCTTTCTTTTTATAATCACCTGTCAGTGAAATTATAATTAGCATTTTTCAGCTTTTTGTGCAGATGAGCTGAAATATCGTATTTCCAAGCTGATAAGAATACTATTTACCTTCTCCAGAAACTGTCTCATACACAGTGGAATTTGCAATTAAAACATTGTGGATTCGCAGGATAGACGATTTGTAGGTATATAAGACATTGACAACATTGTCATTGGCTTTGTGTCAACAGCTTGCATTGACATTGCCCACAATTTTTTAAACAATATTTATTGACATTGTCACATGCAGATTTTGTGAATTAAAGGAAAGATTGCTGAGATTACAGAGACAGCGAAACAAGATATTAACGTACTTGATCTTGGTCTCAACGCAGTCTGTGGAGTAACATAACTGTGGATCGTCGCACACTGCGACCTTTAAAAATTGGCATGTTCAGCCTCCTATTTCACCCACAGGTTTCTGATGATCAGAATTACTGAATAAGAATTTTAATGAAGTTGTGCAAACAAAGCACACAGTAAAAAAGTTACACGCAGACAAAAGACTTGTCTGGCTCTCTGTGTGCCAATATCTAACACACAGCCAGATGACACGGCTTGCCTCTGCTTCTGCAGTGCATCTTCATTACTATGACATAATGAAAATCACTTCAAACATTTCACGCGTACACTTCCTGAATACTGAGGTGAGCAAAGCTGCCATCCCATGAAGTGTCCCAGACATATTCTATAGAATTAAATTGCAGCCATGGCCAGCCAAATATTCGATAATTCATGTTATTCTTTCCAAAATTCTGCAATTATATCAGTCATTTATTGGACATGGTTGCCGAAATCAGTGTTGGCCAGCGGCTTGAAAAGGCAACATCTAAAATCTTGTCACATCACAATTGTTGTTATCTTCTGAAGCATGGGAGGCACTCACCTAGCACGATACTGTTCAGGTAACAGCCGCCATATGGTCGTCTTTTGAAAAGGGGTTACCAAGTGGGTCTTCTTGGTTTTCAAGTTAATGCGTCGACAACCGAACCGATCATCAGTGTCCGAACTGTCCCCCCGCCGATCTCGGAGCCCGTGGCCTCGATGATCACTGTGCTCTTCAGTGCAGAGCGCTGTAAATCACAGTATCTGTCTTTGCTTGTCTTTCTGAGCCAGTAACCCTTGTGGCCTGCTCGACCCAGCTGGAACCTTTCGTAGCCAGAAACGTTGGCCTCATTGACTGCCGGCGCCTGCGCAGTCATTGCACATTATTTTTGGGATGTAGACAATTTAAAAATAATGTACTTATTGGTGAAAGCTGGCGCAAGATCGTCAAAAGCTACGACGGTCAATGAAAATTGGCGTTTACTATGTAACAACGAGGGTTCAATAACTTCTCAGTTCTGTCCAGCCAGATGAACCGGAATTTTAAGGGTTACTATTTCCAGAAAGATAAACAAGATAGATGTAAATACGAGAAGACCTGCTGTTTACAGACGCTTACTTCTGCACAAAAGAGCCTGGTTTAGCATTTTACAGTGATCATCGATTTTGGAACCAGATATCAATGGGGACAGTTCAGTTTACTGGATGAATCAGGTTCGTTTAATCATTTATTCTGGGCGTACGTTCATCTGGCGAAAACCAGGAACCCGCTTGATGTCCTCCAACCTTTTTTAAAAGACGACCACTATGGCAGCGGAGGTTTGATTACCTGAACAAGTATCGTGCTAGTTAAGGGTGAGGCCTCCATGTCTTCAGAGACTCTTTAACTGGTATGATAATGATAATTTTTGGAGCCTATGTTTGCCTTTTCAAGAGGCTGTTGGCATTGATTTCATTTGAATGACAACCATGGTCAATAAATGACTGATATAGTTGCAAATTTTTGGAAATTAACATAGTTATCAGATAATTTGGCTAGCCATATTGCTAAATTTAATTCTATAGAATATGTCTGGGACACTATAGATGGCAACTTGGCGATTTGCCTTCCACCCTCGAGAATTATTCAGGAGTTGAAATTTGACGCAGTGGCTGCGGGGGTATGATTGACTTTAACAGGTACTCTGATTTCGGTATGAATTCACTAATACCAATGAAGAGAAAGTGCACTAATTGTATTAGAGTAAGGGCAAACCGTTATCATCCTATTTGTGTGTTGGGTATTGTAACTTTTTAGAGTTTTGGAGCTAAGGAATCTTACGAAATCATGTGTGTAGTATAACTTTTTTTTTTTACTGTATTAACTTTTGTTTATACATAACTTCATTAAAATCTATTCAGTAATTCTGTAGATCCTCAACTAAAAGTGAAAAACTTTCTTAATTTTGAATATAAAGTGTAGTTGGATTGTGTGTTTTCATCTGCCTGAAAAATTTAAGAGATAATCTTAATTGTAGATTATGTAAATAGGAACAACTTACATGCCAATTTTTAAAAATCTCACACAGATATCATTTGATCCACAGATATCATTTACTCCACAGATATCATTTGAGACTTCAAGACGTCAAATTGCGTTAATATTTTTTGTTTTCTAACCAGTCTCCTGTAATCATTCTATCTTCAGTAATCTTTTTTCGCTTTGAATTCACAAATGTCTGCCTCAAATTGTGTCAATGTGACAATGTCAACTTTTGCAAATATTGATCTAAAAATTCAGACAATGTCAATGCAAATATTGACCTAAAAATTGTGACAATGTTTGTCAATGTCTGCTCATACCTATAAATCGTATTTTATTAAATCTATCCCACCGCAGATATTTACAATGTATTTTAATTTTAAATTCCACTTATATTGTATGAACGAATACTTTTTCTCTGGAGAAATTAAATAAGTATTCTTTATCGAAAAACAGGATACGATATTTTTTAATCACTCTTTTATTTTAAAACTGAAAAATATGAGGTTTTAGTTCCTAAAGTTATAATTTCACTTTTAATTATGGAATTGATTATAAAAAAGAAAAGAACCTGAAAGGAAATCCGTTTGACGGAAATCCTTTCTTTAGCTACTGGCGGTTAGCCAGCCATCCCTTTGATGAAAGTTAAAAAAGACGATTCATGGTCAAACTGTTGAATGTTGTGAGCACTAAGTGGGAAAATGACAATTAATTGAGACTTTAGGAAGCGGTCTTTAAAAATCTATTAAACACCGTCAAACGAAAGGCTACGTCATCAGAAATACATAAAAGGCTATCTTCCAATTCCATCTAATTAATAGTCCATCTGTGAATGAACTCTGACTTATGACCTCAAAGGACCACACTTAAGGACGATTATCTTTACTCCATCTATCTTATCTTACAACAATTCATGGCCATATTATTTTTTTAATTCATGGCCAAAAGTGAATTCAAAGATTTGTGACAGTGATAGTTTTATAAAACAATGGGTTTTTTTTTGTACTGATGTTAAAAAATGTAGCCATGAGTTGTAATATTAGTATATCTATAAAATAAAAGTTTTTTTTCTGAATAAATATCCATTAAGATTAGTGGATTTGAATGACAAGAGAAATTTGTTCTTTATAAGATAAAATCACATATTATAATTAATTGTATGAGTATCAAATTTTATCACCAAAAAGAATCTTAAATTTCACAAAAATTATTTTTTATTGCTTGAATGTATCTTGAAATAATATATTCAGGATATATTCAAACAAACAAAATCTAATTGTTCTCAATAACAGAATACTTTAAAATGCAAGAAAAGTTATATACATATATATTTTACCCCTGAAGTACTTATTTTCAGTTATTTAACTCATATCCATGATAAGACCACAATAAAAAATTAAATATATGTTATCATTTGTTGACTACATTATGAGGCATTCATTACATGATGATAAATTTCTAAAGTAAACGCACAATTGACAGTGATACGTATGCAAAAGTAATATGGTATCGATGTTTCGATGAGAAAGAAAATATTAATAGAAATAATTTAGAAAATATTTGCAAACATAGGACACCAAAAAGAGCTATTATTAATATTTTTGAAAATAACTATAGTTGTGTTTAGTACTCAAAAAATGGTTTTCTGAATTTTATTTTTTATATAATGCGTCTTTTTTTGTTTATTTAATAATTTAAAATCACTTGGTTTTTTTTTTTTTTAAATGTATGCGTCCTCTTTTTAGCCCATTCATGAGAAGCCGCTCCTTCAATTAAGAATTATTACCCCCTTGAAATTTCCTACAATAAAATGTGAAAATAAAACCTCTGGGCTTTAAATAATGTTTATTTATAATATTCCTTCATAAATTATTCATACAAGGCATAAAAGAGCTATTATTAATATCTTGAAAATAACAATAATTGTGTTATGTACTCGCAAAACGGTTTTCTATATTTTATTTTTTATGTAGTGTCTTTATTGTTTTTAATAATTTAAGATGGTTTTTTTTTTTGTAAAAAAATATATGCTTCCTCTTTCAACCCATTCATTAGAAGAGGCTCCCCTCCATTTAAGAATTATCACCTCTTGAAATTTCCTACAGTAAAGTGTGAATATAAACATATCTTCCTCATTATTATGACAGTCCAGGGTGGACCAAGGCTTTCTTTGAAGAGATTTCCATGCATTCCTCTGGGTGGAAATAGTCCTCCAGTTCTTAACCTTAGTACAAGCACAATTTTTTCAACTGCGCTATCCATCGTGTCTTGGATGGAGGGTTTAAATCATTCTTCTAAATGCATGAACAACCTAGTTTAATCTATTGATCTTAATAAATTTTATAATAACTGGGTCTTTATAGCATATACTGTAGTCTTTATAGCATTTATATATACACTCCAAGAGCCAAAACATTATGACCACCTGTCAATAACGAGCTGGCCCACCTTTAGCGCGCAACACAGCTTCAACCCGCCTTAGCTGGATTAATACCACCACTTAATACCAGTTAAATACCACTTCCACTTGATCACGTGCCTTCCACGTCATCCAGGCGAGTTCATTGCAAAATTTGGGGTGGTCATAAAGTTTTGGCTCTTGAGTGTATATATATATTTATTTAAGGGCTATTTTTGGAGGAATTGAAAATCAATAATTGATACCAACACATGAAGATTATTTTTAAGTTTCAAAAGTAATTCATAGCAATAAGTATTTCGCCAACATTTATGGAGTATCTAGATAAAATGTTCATCTTTTTTCATAATAGAGCAATTCGTTGATTTATTAAATAATTGAAAACAAGTCCATCAAAAAGACATTATGTGCAATCATAAAATGGAAAAGAAAAAAAAAACCGAAGGCTTTTCAAGAGGAAAAAGCTTTTAGGACAATAAAATAAATTATTTGATTGCAGAAATTTTCCACTTTAAAATATCATTTAAATATAACAACGTAACAGCGCAATCTTATCCCTCTCATTAAATAATAGACTCAAAGTTCAAACGTTTTTTTTTTTTTTTGAAATCTCATGTATTTGAATTCCACCGACGTTTTAACTGTTCTTTCAAGATTCAGCTGCTTGATTTACTGTGAGAACACATCACTTAAGAAACTTTTCACAGCTTTGAGATCATCAAGACTTTGGAAAACTGCCAACTTGTTGCAGTACTACTTCACTAACAAGAATGTTGCGCTGCTGCCATAATTTAAGACCGTTTTCAGTTGATACATCCATGTCATTCCTGTTAATTACGGTGGAAGAAGGTGGTGCTAAAACAGCCAAAGACTTAATCATGATTGATCGATAGTTACAATAGTTCATATCAAACTTGAAGTAAATTTTGTCGAAGATATTCAGAAGGACTGATAATATTTATAAATTATTTTACAAGAAAAGGAATCAAATTAGTATGTATAGATTTATTTAAAAACCGGATATAATTAGACAGAGAAAATGAATAAGTCCCATCTATTTGTATCTTTGATGGGATTGTAACTTACAGTATAATGATGATCTGTATACTTTTTACTGAAGGCCAGAGGAAACATGTTCTGATCACACGGACTTTTATTATGATGCTTCTAGCTTTTGAAATATTTATCATTAGAAAATTTAACTTGTTTTTTAAACCTTTTTGGCCATTTTTGTTAAGAATGTCTGGTCTTTTTTTTTTCCCTTTGTAATTTTGATTTGTTTATATGTTATTTTTGCTTCTACGGTAAGTAGCCAAATTTTTATGGATTGAGTTCCAATAAAGCCATAGGTAACAACAAGGTAGAAGCAATCTACAATCAATCTACAAGGTAGAAACAATCTAGCCATAGGTAGATTTCTACCTTAAAGATTTTAAATTTTTGAAATTTGTTTCTATATTTAAATTTCAAGATATAATATTAATATTTATAGACATTTTTTTTAAAATCTAGATAAACGTCTTACATTTATTGAAATAACTATTTACTGTACAATAAATATTATGATATCGATGAACGATAATTAATTTAAACTTTTGTTATGAAAAATACAAACGATGTATGCATAGGGTATATAGAAAATGGGTTTTATAGTATACTTTGGAAAGTTTTTCTGTATTATAGAAAATGAATCGAAATTATTGTTTGCTAAATTCTCTTTTATAATTATTTGAATCAAATTGAGAGGCATAAAAATATTTAATATTTCTAAAGGTAAAAGAATGTGTTACAAGTTGCATTAAAGTGTTGTTTCTATCTGCATGATTTCACAAAAAATTTACATTCGTGTCAGATGTACTAACATAAGAAATGCTAATCAGAAAATAAGATATGCTTATAAGAAAATAATACAGGAAAATAAATGCTTAAGAGCATTAATGCTATTAAATAAATAAAGCCTTATCTTATATGCGGGTAAGAGATAAAGTTATGATGTTGTTTGTTTATTAATCTTGTTTTAATTAACTATTTTAATCGAGAATTTATTTCTGTGCCTATAAATTCTACAATTCTGGATCCAGTATTATAGGTACAAAATAGCTTAATTTTCCAAGTGGATCAAGTGAGTAACTTTGAAATTATTGAGCATTTGAGTATTAGCCCAGAATTTGAAAACAGTAACAGCAACATAAGTGGTTTAAACTAAATTAACCACTTATGTTGCTGTTGTTTTCAAATGCTTGAAACTTTGACCTGCAGTCATTGGCCACTAAAACCAGATGGTATGTAGCAAATTCAGAAGTTACCCAGGATGCACTGCATTGGTTCCAAAACCCCGCATTCATATTTGGCCTCACACATAGAAGCGGCATGCTCTTTCAATAAAAGGACTTTCGGCCAACAAATTAACTCTGCTTATTTCTAGCATAGACACCCAAGTTTTTCGTTCGACTTTTGCTTGCTGAGCTTTGAACGGACTCTCCTCATCTAGATATCCAACATGCTATCAGCCAGAACATTTCCTGCCAAGCAATATTAGTGTTTATAAGACGTACATATTCTAAAAAAATTGGCAAAGGGGGAGGGGGAGGATGACTACTACTACTACTACTACTGCACCACACCACATCGCTGTGCCTAGAGTTGAGTTGCCCTTTGTAGTTTGGGGATGATGTGGGTGAGCAGTCTGATTGAACTCTGTGATGCTCTACGGTCATATGAGACTGGGATGTACTGCTTAAAGTGGATTCCGAACCCCTACAAACATGCATGGCACCGCCGGGCACCATCGAATCCTGTTGTACCAATCTCCTGAGCGCTAGCTACTCGGCCATCAGGCCCAAGGGGGAAGGGAGGACTGTTAACATGCATTTATTTGTTCTATGAAGTGAGATATAGAAAAGTCCACCTTTTATTATGATGAACTTCTTCAAAGGTCTGATGGCCGAGTGACTACCGCTCTGGCACTCAGTGCCACAGGTTTCGAATGCGAGTCCCCGCTGGGCTTGAATGTTTGTAGTGGTTCGGAATCCACTTTCGCACTTTCCGGTCTAATATGATTTTGGGCGTAGGGCTGAGAACCCTACCTCGTAAAATGAAACATTTCCTGCCTCGAAATCTGTCAGTAGGCAGACGACCTTGGCCCACCATGAGACTGTTGCATCAATGAAAAAGCAGAACATCTTCAGATATCATGCATTTGAATTAAGCAGTAAGCACGTTTTATCTTTCTATACGACATCATTTCTAACTACGGTTCAAATTAATTTAAAAAATGGCGGATCCCTTATTTTAAGCTCAATTCCAATTTTCTAACGAAGCAAAGAGTTCAAAACAGCATTTGATACAGCAAGTAACTCTTTTCGCAACACTAAAATAAACATGAAATATATTTTTTTCTTCTTCCTCCTTTTCATTTTTGCTTGCGGAACTCTAAATATAAATCCATTTCCTTAACCAAGTGATATTCTTCGTCATAAATTGTGAAAAGTCCAAGTCCATGAATCAAAGCTGTGCATTAAACATTGTCCTCCTCTCAAGCATCAAAGCAAAACGTTGGCTTAAGTCCCCGCTATTAATTACAAATGAGATCTCAATCTTCTCTTTCTTTCTTAATGCTTATCCCAGTATGTCAGAACACAGTTGTCGAAGGCTTCCGTCTTACGCTAAGCTTTGACAATTCTGATCTCGGAAGATCTCAAGCTGTCTCTGAACGTTTGTTAACATGTTTCACTTTGGAACTCTTATATAATAGGAAAACGTATTTCTAAGGATATATTTTAAAACAGAACTTTCACGATGTTCCGATTGTTTATTATTTTTTAATTATTTGATGCCTTATTATTTTTTAGAAATTCTTTAAATGAATTAAAATTTTTGCAATTAATAACTTTATCGTTAAAATTATTAAGTGCTTGTTGAGACAAGAGGTAGTTTTTAAAATTTTACGTTCTGTGGCATGTTAATTTTAGGTTAAGCACTGCCAAATACTTGCCCGCCATTGGAGGCGTTTAAATCGAAGATTATGATGATTTAGTTTGTCGATCGACGGCCATTTTGCTCAAACTTTGGGTTAGTTAGACCGGGGAATATACTTTAACCTGGATTCCAAACCACTAACAAACATCCACGCAACACCAGATTCGAACATGAAGCCTATGGCACCAACGGCCAGAGCACTAGCCAATTGACCATCAAGCCGCTTGAATATTATGAATCTGCCGAAATCACTATGACGATAACAAGTTCATAATTAATCTTATAAAACCAAAAATTTCAAAAAAAATGTTTATAGTAAGGTATTTTTGCTTAATTTTGGACTTCTTATTAAAAAATTCATTCATTTTCACAGTGTCATGTTTAGGACAAGTAAATGATTCATGGTTATTTCCTTTGTGAAGTTTTTGATAGAATTGTAATGTTTTTTTTTCTTTTAGTATTCTTTTGAAAAATGTAATTATTTTGATGTTATTTGAATTCTAAAAATAAATCAAAAATCTAGAAATAAAAACTCTTAAATTTAATAAAATGCTTGAACAACCAAAGATTCCTTCGAATTATTTTAAACAAAACAGATGTGTTCCATAAAGTAAATTTTACAAAAAATGAATAAATAAATGAACATTAGCAGAAAGAAGTTGCAGTTTTGAAGGGTTTAGTTATCTGGAAATTTTTGAATAACTTAAAAATTATTCTAAAAACAATTTATCTTGAATTATTAGAACATTATTTTATTATCAAACAGCATTTCTATCTGTGTAAAATATTTTATTTCTCTACAATTTATTTGATTTTTTTCAAGAATTGCATAAAAAGTACAATCAAAAAGAAATGTCTGACTGTACCTCAATAAGAAAAAAAAAATGTGTAAAAACTATAGGGCATTCAACAATATATATTTGGAGCAAATCATAAGAATATGTCGATATAATTCTTAAAATCTGCTTATATTCTTAAACAACAGTGCAAAATGAGCAAAACCACGACTTTCAAACGTCGTCGACTTTTCTACTTTTTCGACTTTTCAAAGCATAGCAACATATTAAAAGTTAGAAATGTCGCTACCATCTCAACCAAAAGTAAAATTAAAGAAATAATTTTCATCATCACTGCAAAATTTTCAAAACTGTCAGTAAAACATTTTCTTTTCATTTTGCTTTAATTTTGTCTGCCAAAAGTTTGTCAAGAACATATGTGAAAAAAAAAATATGAAAAAAATTTCATTTCTATATACTTTAATTTCTGTATCTTTTTTTTTTTAAATGTTATTTCTCTGGATATATTAGAAAAAAGGAGTCGATTTCAGTAACAGCTTTTTTATATAATAAAAATTGCGATGGAGAATCGCTGGGTTGTGATATATTCTTCTCTAATAAAAGATATAAGCCGTGATGTAAATAATAAATAATAATTAAAATAAATTTAATTTTTCATCTATTTGTGATGAAGTGTTACAAATAACGAATTGCAATTTGAAAAAAGAGCACAATATATTTTAAAATATAATTGAAATATGTATATATAGTAATTTATATTTAAAAAACTCATGATCTGATAAACTAAAATATCATTATTATTTAAAGGGGCATAAGCCTATTGCAATGTGTAACTATTAATATGTTATATTATACAATATTTTATGTATTATTAAGATTATCCCATTCCTAACGCAGTATAGTGTGCTGATAATAAACTGTCACCAACCCCTGTTAGATTTGTAAAAGATTATGTTTGTCGTTCCATGTTCTCAACTGATGAAATTTTTAAGTTTAATGCTATTATGGGAGTATTCATTCCTAAAACCTTTTCACTGGTTTCTTTGTAATGCTGCTGCTATTTTTTTTCTTAAATAAGTCAGCAAAAGTAACAGCATAAAATCATTTCACAAAAACTAGGGAATCTTTGTTCATATCTGCTAGCATATATATCAATTGCCTTAAAAATTATCTCACCATGAAGTAGTTGCCAAACTTCTGCAAAACTTGGCATAAATGTTGGATCAAGCATATATCTAAATGATTAGAATTGTAATATGACTGAGCATGACTGAAGGCAAGTATAGAGCAAATATTAGCGTCCACCTAGCTCATAAATAGTCGCTCTGAGGTACTCTGTATGCAATTTATCTTCCGCAGATGAAGTCTTTAACATCAGGGATGAAGAGATTTCCATGTATTCCTCTGGGTGACAATAGCCCTCAAATTCTTAACCTTCAGTACAGCAAAATCTTTTTCAACTGGGTCTATCCATCACAACTTGGGTCGTCCTCTTCCTCTTTATACCTGTGGCTTTGCCAAAATGATCCTTTTTACAGGGTTTAAATTATTCACTCCAAATCCTTTATCCACCCAGTTGAATCTATTGATCTTTATAGCATTTATACATTTCTGCGTTTTACTGTCTTCTTCTCCGACAATCCCTTTCCATTCAGAGCTTACCAAAGTCCATGTTTCAGAGCCATAGACCAAAATAGGTCTAATAAGGGTTGGAATATCTAGTATTATATATTAAGACCAAATTTTAATATGAACGTCAGTATACAACTATATGTAGAACAAACTTAAAACAATATTACATGTTTTAAATGAAGGACTGGATATTTATTAAAAAAAAATTTTGTTTTAAAAAGTTATAATTTAATTAATTTTAGAAGTTTTTCCATACTCATGACTACAATTAAAATTATTAACTAAAGAATTTAGCAATTTTCTTTGATTTACATTGAAGGAAATTACTTCTCTAGCAAAAATATACAGATTAAAAATTTCAATTGGTTAACCTTGCAACAACTTTATCCCTGCGTGTTTGACAAACGCTTACCTTCTACCTTTTTTTATTTATTTGGCAGCTACTTGGAGCATGAATTGGCAGCTGCATTTCATTTTTGGCACTTGAGACGCACAAAAAAAGATTGGGGAAAAAAAAAGCTTCCTGGCAATCTTTTCACTTGTCAAACAGTTAACCCTCAAAGATTTCGTTCTTTCATCAGTTATCTCATGAAACAAAAAAATTCATTATTTTTTTTTTTTTGTTTTGCTCATAGCTAAAAACAAAATAGGTCTTACGTACACTTTTAAACTTGAGAATGACAAATACGAAATTTTTCAAAAAGCAAAAATGTGATCTTTTTGACATCATCAACTGATTTCAATGGCCTCTCGCTGAAGCTTTCTGGAATCATGTAACTTTTTATGAAATATAATCTTATAAAAACAATATAAAATGTCTTCAAGTATAAATTGGTGATGGAACATTAAATAATCCTATTTTTATTGCTTTATATAACTATCTTTAATTATATGATTGTGAAGCAAATGACGGAATAATACAAAAAGTTATATTAATATGAAATTTGGAGCCTGATGGCCGAGTGACTATCTCTCAGTATCACAAATTTTGAAATGGACACAGTGGTTCGAAATCCACTTTAAACCGTAGGTCCCTGTTTATATATGATTGCAGAGTGGTGGGCATAGGGGCTGACAACCCTATCCCGTAAAAAGAAAATAAGATCTCATATTTCGGAATCTGGCAGAAGTCCGTGGACCACCATGGGGCTGCAGTGCCATTGAAGAAGAATGAAAAATTTAATAAAAATTATTACAGTGCAAATTTTATAGAATTTCATAAAAATTTGAGGCCTGTATTTTTTTTTTTTTTTTTTTTAATATTTTTTTTTTATAAAATCATTATCATGAAACAAAATGATTAGGATTATTCTTACTGAATAATATTTGTACCTAATTTTCCATCGGATAACCGAATTTTCTTATATTTTTTTTTTTTATATTATTTAGTTTATAAACTTGAATGTCATCTGACGATGTGTGTAATCTTGCAACAACTGTTAGTGTTGTATTTTAGTAAGCAATCTATTTGAAAATTTTGCATGTATATACTATATTAAGACTGTTATATGAAAGAACTTAGTCATAATATTATACATATTTTGTTCTACCAGTTACGTTAATTAATTATATTAAAGCTAGGCGCTTGGGTGCTTTTCATTGATAATTCTTGATTGATAATGTTCAAATATATCTATGTCAAAACATATTTTACTACTGAAACAAATAGAAATTCCTTTGGAAAAGGGAAATAGGAAAAGATCATGTTATTCTTCTGAATGCTAGGAAATTCTTCACATTTTTAACATTTGGCTGAGCAATTTTTTATTGTGATTTTTCCATTGAAATACTAACTGCACTGCTTTCAACTATCATTGCAATGTGGGGTTATCAATGGAGAAATGTGGCTTCAAATGTATTAAATAAGCATTCGAAATTTTGAAAAAAAATATTGAAATAATATGATATAAGGTAAAATTAGTTTCAACAATGTTTGAATCAGAAAACTGGCGTAAAAATTATAAATAAGCATGCCATTTGCTTCCTAATGCTCATAAAATTATGTTTCAGACATACATTTTCCTTAAGTAATATGTAAAATTTTTTCATTTTCGTTTATTCTTGAATTTTGTATTCCTGTTTATGTATTTTACTCTATTCTTGTGCAGATTTTAAACATTAAATAAAATTAATCTACTAATTTATGCTCGAAGATAAAAAAGCCTCATCATATGTTGTATAAATAAAAAAAAATTCAAGTAATTGATCAATAGCATGAATGTTGTGTAATTAACAGCTGAATTCACTGAAATGCTTTTCTTGCTTATAAAACATTAAATAAAATTAATCTACTAAATTATGCACGAAGATAAAATTCTCGTCATCTGTTATATAAATAAAAAAAGTGGCGTTGTATTACAAGTGGTGTTATCAATGGAGAAATATGCTTCAAATGTATTAAATAAACAATAATAATTTTGAAAAATATTTAATAAGCATCTCATTTGCTTCATAATGCTTGTACAATTATGTTTCAGTCATAAATTTTCAGTAAGAATTATGTAATTTTTTTTTTCTTTTTCGTTCATTCTCGAATTTTTGTATTCTTGTTTATGTATTATATTCTATTCTTGTGCAGATTTTAAACATTAAATAAAATTAATCTACTAATTTATGCTCGAAGATAAAAGCCTCATCATATGTTGTATAAATTAAAAAAAAATTCAAGTAATTGATCAATAGCATGAATGTTGTGTAATTAACAGCTGAATTCACTGAAATGCTTTTCTTGTCAACTTTCAGTACAAAATCGCATCTAAATTTAAATTTCAAACGAAATTGGAAAAAAAGACTTAATTTGCAAAATTTGTTTATTTAAAGACACATTTTTTAAAAGAAAATTAAAGAATAAAATCTATTTTACTGTAATAATATAATTAACTGATTTTCTTCCAGTTTTCGTCACAATTATGTTCATAAATTTAATTATTATTTCAATGAATCGGTATTATTTATTACATAAGAAATAATTTCATTTTCTTGAATTTATCATTTGCAAAATGACTTTTACAATACTAATCTGTAAAGTCTTAAAAGAATGAATGAATTTATACTATCACTTTATTATTTCTCTTAAAATATCGCAATTAAGTTTGATTCCATTGTATTTGATATTTATTGCAAATAGGTAATTAATAATTTATGTATGAATAGTATGTATATTCCATGATATCATGCGACATACCAATATGTACTTTATTAATAATATCAATTATTGTTAAAATATACGATGGGAAAAATTATTTTAATTATCTATACATCATCTGAATTTTCATTACAAAGCGTCATATAGATAGGAAAGAATTAGATTGTGAATAAGACGCAGGTTTAACTAGAATTGCCAGACTTTTTATATTGTGCTTCTTGATAAAAGTGACACTTGTTATGCATATGATACTGTTTTGCTTTGGTATAGAGACAATATAAGCTATATGTAATGGAAATTCATATTGGTATATATACTATGTATACATATAAGCTTAAATTCTTTCATTACATTCACATCAATTATTGTTAAAATACACGATGGACAAAATCGACTATACATAATCGATTATACATTTTAATCGACTATACATAGTCAGAATTTCCATTACAAAGCGTCGTATAGATAGGAAACAATTAGATTGTGAAGAAAACACAGATTTAACAAGAATTGCAGGACCTTTTATATTGTACTCCCTGATTAGAGTGCCAACTTATGTATGCTACAGTTTTACTTTGGCATTGAGGAGAATATAAGCTATATGTATGCATAGTATATATACCAATATGTACTTTATTAATAATATCAATTTTTGTCAAAATATACGATGGGAAAAAATTATTGTAATTATCTACATCATCTGAATTTCCATTACAAAGTGTTGTATAGATAGGAAACAATTAGATTGTGAAGAAAACGTAGAATTGCAAGACTTTTATATTAAAATTTCCTCACTAGGTGCCAAGTTATGTATACGTAACAGTTTTTACTTTGGTTATGAGAGAATATAAGCTTCTTTCACACCTTTAAAAAACGTGAGTTAACGAGTTTGTGAAGAAACTAAACTCTTTTATGCTCAAGAAAGAGATCTTTTAAATGCAGCGAGCAAATATTTTTGGCAATATCTATAATTACTCGCATTTGCCAAGCTGAGATAAATCTGGCTTCTGATGTGGTAAAATTTTTTTTTCTTGCCTGAAGGTCAGTGAGACTACCAACATTCTTAACCACTGAAATATTTATTTTTATCCATTCAAAGTGCATTAAATAATTTTTGCTCTAGTAAAAGCTGAATAGACTGAGATTTTTTTGAACCCGTAAAAAAAACATTTCAAGGTTTTATGATTTGATCATAATGCTAGATGTCTAGCGAGAGTAAGTAAAAATAACCAAAAATCTCTTCATTCTAAAAATGGGCAAAATATTTTGTATATGACTCACTGTTTGTCTCACTCTGTTTTATATATTATATATATATGTTTATATATATATTTTTTTTTTGTAGTTTTTTGCCACTCATTTGAAAATTTTATATCAAAATATCAAAATAAAGGTAACAACATCATTAATCAACTTCTTAGAATTAATTCCATTTATAATTAATACGCTTTTATTAGTTTCACCAGTTTGTTTGTAACTGACTCTTTGGGCTCGATTTTGCCCTACTTTAAGCGATCAGATTTAATTTAAACGTTGTAGACTTATCAAGGATAAATCGACACTAAAATATTTTGATAAGTTTATTATCTCATCATGATTAGGATCGCCAGAATTAGTGATTTTTATTTTTAACTTATGAAGAGCAATTTAACCCATGTAGAAGGAAAGTACCTAAGACATTCAAACCTAAGTAGGACGGTGGCACAACGAATAATGCGCCTGACTACGGATCAGGAGATTACCGGTTCAGGTTCGAATCCTGGCTGGCTCGACATATTCGCATTTAGCCTTTGTTTCACTCACAATTAAAATATTGTAAGAACTAGTTCCTGGGACCTCATTTAAATATTATCATTTAAAAATACTAAAAAAACACCTTTAGAGTTAATCAAACTAAAAAGTAAAAATAAATTAATAGTTTAAAATAACTAAAAATACGTTGTAATTCTTAACAAATTACTGACGAGAAAATTAATGTTACTTTCTAAAAGCGTGAGGTGCTTTGTATGACATTTTTAAACTAACTCTGCATTTTGGAATGAAACTAGTGAAAAATTATAACGATTGATATCGAGCACCCACGCTTTTAGAACAGTGACATTAATTTTTCTCGTCCGTAATTTACTCTTATGTTAATTATTTTATGCTTTTAGTTTGATTAACTCTAAAAGCATGTTTTTTTTAGTTTTTATATCATTATTAAAAATAACAACACAAAATAGAATTTAAGAACATCTGATCATCAACTGTGCCATTCCAGGAACTAATCATTATTGTTTCGTTCATAATTTCCCAGCTTATTGTTTTTGTACATAAATATTAACAGCTATTTCTCAGGGTTTATAGTTTCCTTAAATCCTTCACACTTTGGACATTTTCCCAGAGTTTTTATAAGAAATACTAAATCATTCAATAAACTTGCACACAACACATTCATCATCCCATGCTGCTAATTAATTAGTTATTCCAGCAGTGAACAATAAATTTCCGTATACTGAAAATTTACCCACCAATCACTGGTCGTAGTCTATCATCAAATCACTCTGTTGATGGCTGTGCCATCTTAAACAGACTGTTGTTTCACGTGACTTAATTTTTTGGTACAAAACCAGCAGTACTGCCGAATTGTAATTTATTAGCTATATTTCTTACTGCTGGAGAGAGAAAGGACTTTTAGTTGCTAGATTTATTTGACATGGATCAAATCTATCCAGCAGAAATGACATGGTTTATAATGGATGGAACACATATATTTATTGATGAAACAGTCTTCAGGATAATATAATTAATTTCTTATGTTTTTATGGTTTCCTACAAAACATGTTTCTCATTCTGATTTTGTATACATGTATTTTTCTCTTTTTGATCTGTTTCTGCAGTTTTTGCCGTTCACACTTTGATGTTTTTGTATGTATACTGACATTCAGTTTCGTGTAACTTATAGTATTCACTTCTGATCTTGAATAAATTCACTTCAATTTTTCTGTTTTTGATGGGGGTTTTTTATTGGACTAACTATAAAGTACTTGCCAATGTATATAGAACGAATGATATTATGGCTTTTTAATAATCTGATTGTGTTTCTAAAAAGTCCCTTGTTCATTCTTTTTTTTTTAGTTTTTTCTTCTGTGTTCGATTTTTCTACAGTTTTATTACACACACACACACACACACACACACACACACACACACACACACACACACATATATATATATATATATATATATATATATATATATATATATAACAAAATTAGATATAAAGCGAGAGATACTGAAATCGCAATGATTAATCCTTGGTAGTTATTGAACTTAATTATCTTCTTATTTAAAATAATTATTAATTTCCTCAAAGATACTCAGAATTGTGTAATAAAAATTATTCAATTAAAGTTTCTTCTTTGAATTTGTATCAATTTTCAAGTAAAAATGTCGCTAACAAACTACATGAAAGCTTTTAATTGAAACCTTTGTTATAGGATTCCGTAAATGAGGAGGATTTGAATCCTCCTCATTTATTTGATAAAGGATTTGATTTTGGTTTTGCTCATTTAAAGACCATTTATCGTACAATCAGTGAAAGTATTTTAGCGGAAAATTGTTTGACGATTGGACAAACATAGTTAAAAAGAATATTTTAGGATACCATCTAACTAATAGTAATTTATTCTGTAGTTGTCTTTTCAAAGGGCAAACACTTTGATCTGAAGTCCTTCGCTACTGGGACAGCAAATGGGAAAAAACAATGATGTGAAGCAGATTCAGTATTACCCAGGTTGTAACACGGGGTGCAAACCACTTTGCATAACGCAATTTGGAACAAAAAGCATACAGAAGCTATAACTCGCAATCTCCTCCACTTTCGTGCTTCTGTTTTATAGTGTTCAGCCACGGCATAGACATTGAACTTTAAGTTCGGCTTCAATTTTCAGGTTTTTGAATGAAGCTCCCTCAATTTCAAAACCCAGGCCCCTTAAAATAGAAAGAAATGTATAGAAAAAAAAAAAAATTTTTTTTTATATTTTAGTGGCCTATCTCCTCAGTAACGTAGACCGATTTCTTTTCTATCGACAAAATAGTGATTTAGGTTCCGACCAGTTTAAGAAATTAATGTAAAAAAATTAAACTCCAGAAAAAATATCTTTCCAGCATCTATTAGCATCTGGTCTTTTAATAAAGGATTAAGGAGAAAAAAATCATTCCGATTTGTCAGAACAGTTTTATGCTGGCCAAAGATTTGTTGGTTTAAACTTGATATATTATAATAGCACGTATTTATAATAAGTCTGTACTCTTTAGGACATTAAATTTCTTAGATGTGAATTGAGACAGGGTTGAAAATAGGCATAACGTTGGAAATAATATTTATGAAACCAGCATCTAATTTTATTTTTTTTTTAGATGTTTGCCTCTATATATATATTAACTTTTCTTTATAGTAGAAAACCAGATCTATGTTATTTTTTTTCTTTTTTCTATATTAGCTTAACTGAAGTGAATAGAGTTGTGAATAAATTATTTCGATACACTTTGGATATGTTAGAACTAAAAGATAATTTTTCATTAATTTTCTAAGGATATTCCATACTTTTTTATTCTATTGTCAATTTTTAGAAGATGATGAATTAAAAAAAAGTTCAGAAATTACTTTTTAAAATAGTTTTTTTTTTTATATACTGGCATCATGATCTTGAATGACAGATAAATCATTAATTGATTAGTTGTATGATTATTTTGACTAAACGAAAGAAGTTAATCCTATTAAAAACGAATAGTGTGTTTTTCATATGCGGCAAATTAATTATCAGCAGTAGTTCTTCCATTGTTATTGTTAAAAAATAATTAAATAAACATCAAATTAAACAATTTTATTTATTATTTGATAGAAAGTAAATCGATAAAAAATGAATGAAATGAATGGAAAAATTACTATTTCATTATTATAAGAAGAAAGTTTTCTTTTGGGAAAAAATAATTTCGCGTAGAGTAATAAGCAAAAATTTAAAACTCATTGCAAAAAAAAATTTTTGAAACTACTGTCTCGTGCTGCCATCTGTAGGATATATTTCAAAAAAAAAAAAAACTTTTTTGCAATTATGAAGTGTATTTTATATTTTAAAATTTTTATGCAGATTCAGATCAAAAAAAGAAAAAAAATAATTAATTTTTGACTTTGTATTAATATTAATATTTTTATTACTTATATTCTATAAAAATATTGTTAGTTAGTGAAACTTTTCACCATTTTTAGTATTCTGATGGGGAAAAAAGCATCGCTTTTAGCATGATGATTGTGGTAAAAATTTATTGATAAGAGATTATGTTGCGGACATGGGACATTTTTTGAAGAATTCTCTCTAAACACTTCTGTTTTAAAATAAAAACACAATTTGAAAATTCAAAAGATGTTTTTATCTAGAACATTTTGCATTTGTCTATATTTACATTTGTTATTACTATTATTTGTAATAAAAGTATAAATTTATTAAAGCTTTTTATGTTGAATAAAAATTTTTAAAATTGTATTTTTATATTAAGTTTTTTATTTACTCTTTGGGTAATTTTTAAACTTTGAATATTTCTGTGTGATATCATCAAAAAATAATAATATTATCATAAGAGTTAAATGTTTTCATGAGGACAGGAAATGATCAATATAAGCATAAAAGATTCCTATAAAATGGATGGGTAAATTTTTATAAAGGGCTTATTTTTTAAACAAATCCTTTTACTATTTTTTTTTTTTTTTTTTTTATAAATTTATAAAATGAAAACCCCATTAGTTTTTGTATGATAAATTATAAAGAACCTTAATAGAATATAAATAGAATTTGTATGAACAATCAATAAACTCAGAATATGCTGTCTTGTTAAAATACTGCATTTATAATACATAATTAAGTTTTTAAATTTATACACAAGGTAAATGTTCGCATGATGGTTATAAAAGCCATTGTTGTTTTAAAAAAAAAAATATATAGTTATGTGTGTGTATTTTATTTATTTATTTACATCTGTAATTTCGTGTTCCTTTTATGTATGTCACAAAAAAAGCAACTTTTAATGTGTCGGAAGAAGAGAGAAGCTGCTTCGTATATTAAATTAGAAAGTTAAATTATTGTTTTTACAGATTCGAAAGAAAGTATTAACTCAAAAATCACTGCAATATTAAGCAAGAGGACTCGATGTTTGAAAATATCAATCAACTTGTTTAACTTGAAAGTTTTTTTTTTTTTAAATCTTAAGATATGACTTGTAACTTTGAGATTTATGCTCGCTAATGCTGTTTTATCTCAATTTATTCGAATACTGTTAAAATACGAAATAAAAAACAAGTTAACCAAGGTGTAAATTTTACATTTATAATCGAATTACTATAATATTGGAAATTCATGATTCCTTGATTATTTTAATCTCGAGATGTCCTTTTAAAATCTGTGCTGCCATCTATTGAAAGAAGCAGACAATTTTCAACATGTCAATTTTGGTAAAAACACCATTAAAATTACTAAAGTTAATTTTCATGTAATTATTAATAATAAAGACATTATGCTAATACATTTAAGACATTTATAACTTTCTTATATCATAAAAAAATTTTAATTATTTTGTTTTGCAGTAAATTTTTCAGTCCTTGTTTTAAGAAAATCAAAAAGCAATATTATTTTACTACAATTAGAGAAAAAAAATGTATAACAATTTTGATTTTTTACCAATTAAAAAAAGCCTCAATAATATTAAAAATACTTTTGCTATGGTATTATCAGTATGTTTTCTTGCTAAAATTAGGATTTATCTAACATTGCTTATTTAAAATACGTGCATTATTATAATGTACTGGCAGCGATTATCGGGCATTGTGTAGATTTTTGAAATAATATAGTATATAATAGTATTACAATCAAAATTTCATCATTCAAAAGTAAGAAAACTAACCAATCCATTTATTGGTGACAATTTAATATCACCAGTAAATGTAGTTTGAATACAACAACAAAATTAAAATAAAATACCATAAAAAGTGTGAAATGAAAAGAAAATAAATAAATGATCTGCAGAAATCTCGAAAAATGCCTTTCTTCCTCCAGAGTAGCATCATGATACAGTTCATTGTGTAGTTAGTACAAATATAATACATAAAACCAGGAATCGATTAATTCGCTTTTCCATGTAAATTCATTTATATATAAACAGTCAATCAATATAATTTTTAAATAATGGGGAAGGAAATAATTTTACTCTAAAATGAAATATTCTTGAAAAATTTCATCACAAGTTGCATTTAAAAATATTTTCAATTTAAAAGATAATATTTCTTTTATTCATTTTTGACTTATAACAGCTATCAAAAGATGGGCAACACACACAAATATTTAATTTATTTCATAATGGCAACAGTAAAAATGTGAATGTGATGGTATAAAAGCTGTAAAAAACGTGAAAACAAATTTAAATCTCTAATAATAGCTCCAAAATTTGAAACTAACAAAAGAAAAAAAAAAAAAAAACACAAATTAAAAAACTACAGAATAAGATACTATTTCCTTGAAGAAAAATTATAGAAACAAAAAAAAAAAATTTTTAATCTTGATCACTGAATATTACAAATTATTAATTATATTAAAATAAATGAAATCCTGATCCTTCAGTTTTTCAATTACAATAGCTTTAATTTTAATTTACCGCTAATTTCCTATAACAAATTTTGGTGTTTTATTTAATAAGGAAGGAGCTAACTAAAAATTTTTTCTTAATTTTCAGCTAACATGAATTAAAAAAAAAAATTTATAAATCATAAAAAGAAATTTAAAACTTTCACTATTTTTTTCTTTAAGTTCAAATTAAATTTTTTTCAATATCTAGACTGTTTAAATTTTTTATGAATATAGCACATTTTGATAAAAAGTGTACTATTCTTAAATGGACAATTTAAAATCACAGCTCCACTACATGAAATCAAAGATTTTATTTAATTAAAAATTTTTAGAAGAATTTTTTTCATGATATTTTATTCACACCTGACAAAAAAAATAATGGATTCAGTTAAAAAATAGACCTCTAAGTATCATAAATTTTAGAAATATTGCACACAGACTCCAATTTGATGTATTTCTAGTTATTTCAAAGAGGTCTTTCAGAGTATTATTTTTTATACTTGTTGATTTTAGTAAGTTCTTTTATCAATAGATGGCGCTGTAATAGCTTAAAAATTTAACAAAACTGCTTTTTCTTTTGTTATGTTGCGCGGATTGAGTTGAGTTTCTATACTTCTTCAGTCAGGCTCATTTTTTCCAAAATGTACTTATATATTATTAAACTCTGTTAAATTAATCCAGTTGTCCAAAATATTATTTTATTAAATTTTTCGAATTTTCTCAGTAATTTATTTCTTACTCATAATGACTTTGAATAACACAACTTTGGTTTAACAGTAACTGATTTAAATGCTTTAACTTCGTAAATTATTAAGCATAATGAGTAAAACCCCTGTAATTATTAATTTCTTTATAAATTTTCCTTTGAGACTAGCAGTTTTAAAAAACGTCAAACAGTTTTTAAAAATATTTTTCAGTACTTTTTATAAAAAATAAAAAATTATTTTAATTGAGAGTATTTTTAAATATTTACGATTCCATAAAATCAACTTAGCGATTTCTATATTGTGATTTCTGTTTGAAATTTTTTTATTTCAATCTCTCTTAAAAGGAAAATATATAAAAAGTATAAAGAAATAAAATTTAACATTTTTATATATTTTAAATATTAAAAATGTATTAATAAATAGATGACAGCGTAACTTTTCTTTTCCTAAATATCTCTGTTAAATAATCTGATTTTGTTACATAATGACTTATTGTTGTCTTTCTATTTCAGGGGCCTTTTTAATTCCTTATCTACTTACATTGTTCTTAGCAGGAATTCCAACATTTCTACTAGAAACTTCTTTAGGCCAATTTTTAAGTATAGGAGGCCTAGGTGTATGGAAAATATGTCCACTCTTCAAGGTATGTTTGCATTTATTATAAATATTGCATTGATTTAGTTTTAAACTAAAATAAATTATGCAACTAAATGGTTCAATTAAATATTTATAAAATATTATAATTTCTCAGTTCCATTAATGCTTGTGAGTTTTGTAATATAAATAATAAATAAATTTAAAAGATGATCTTCCAAAGTATTTAAAATAATTTCTTTAAATAAATACTCATTTTATACCCAGGGACTTGAACAATAGTTATTGCAATGGGGGACAACACAATGTGGATGTGACGTTTGGTAAATTTTAGACAGAAGGCCTCAAAGAATTAATCTCTTCGTTGATTTTTATTATAGGTACTTTTAATGCCTCGTTAAACCTAAGTTAGATCAATCAGCGTTGGTGCAATCGAGTCTATTTTTAAATAACAAAATTTTGATGAATTAAATATTATTAGTTGATTTTATAATTTATTCACTTGTAATATTATATTCACTCACTTATTAGTCTTACATGTAAGAAAATGCCTTGACTAATAAAAATAATATATGGGAACTTTAATCAGATAATCAAGTGCCAAGTTAGTTCAAAATTTATTAGTACCTATTTAGTGCCGAGGGCACTAAATAGGTACTAATTTCTTTTTCACGAGCAACGATACGACGGACGTACCAATTACGGAGTTCCTATGTGACAAAAGCCACGAAACCCTCCCCATATTACATTTGAAAGTAATTAAGTTAGGATTGCTAAAAATTGAGATGCCATGCCCAGAGTAGGCAGTGCTTTTATATCTATATGGATCGCAGATCGTTGGTAAAAATTTAATGATTTTATGCATCACAATCACATGAAAGCTCCAATTCAAAAAAAAAAAAAAATCTTTAAATAATTGAATCTTTAACGCTTTCCTACTAATTTAATAAAAAATAAAGTAAAAATTCCTACCACGAGATGGGGCATTTGTGGCCCTTTCTGGTTGATGGTATCTACCCTTTTTCCAGTCCTGCCATCTTATTGTTACGCCACTAGTTTATTTTTAACATAAACACATGCAATATTTAATACATTAAAAATTAAATGTTTTGATGTTTAATTCTGATTTTTAAAAATAATCAATATGATTATTACATTTTAACTTTGTAAAACAATATTTTTCATTTGATGCGTGTTTTTGATCATCTTACAATAAGAAATTTTAACATTATATTTTGTTTTTTAACATTTTACATACATTCATAACGCTTGCATAAATTAAAAATTCAGAAAATTATGTTGACGCCATACAGTTATATCGATTTTTTCAACATATTACGAAATTAATTATCTGAAGAAATGATTCCTTTTGATTTCTTTTTACAGATATAAATAATAAATTTTAATTTCTTTAAATTTTATAATATTTTATTTTCAGGAAATATAAACACTTTGAATTATAATTATTTTGAAACTTTAATATTTTGTAAGGTAAAATAATATATAGTAGAAGAATATACTACATAATATGAAATTTTCTTCTATATATAGATGTATTAAGGATAAAATAATTTTGATTTAAATATTTTCCTAAAAATAATTTTTTGCTTTTTGAAAATTGTTTCGACATATCACTTTGTTACATTTATCAATAATATTGAGTTAAAATAGTCATAATTATAAGTAGCATAAAAAAATCAAATATTTTATTGACGCGTCGAATACTTAAAAAAAAAAAATTATAGCATTTGTTGAGAATAATTTATGACTGATTAATTTTAATAGTATAAATGTTTTGAAATTTATCAAGACTAATTAATTCTTTGTGATTCTTTAAATTTGTTTGTAAAGAATACTATCATCTAAACGAGCTTTTCTATTGTTCATTTTTGTATCAAGAACTGAAACCGTAAATTTTTGTTTGTAAATTCACAAGTTTATGAATGAATTAATGAAAGCACTTTTAATTTATAAAAGATCATGTAATGAAAGATTATTTCCGCGATTTAAGTGAAGGAATTTGTCTATCTTCAATATAAAGGAAGACCAAAGCGTGGGCTCATCCTATTTAGTAACTCCCATTACGTTCTTTAATATTAAGTGACAGGAAGAGATACCTCATTAGGTTAACGACACAGATATTAATGACGTCAATGCTGGCCTCATCATATTTTTTTCCCATTTAATAAACCCTTTCCATTCATTCACAAGGGCAGCAAAATTAGAAACTTACTACAAAAGCGAAAGCATGAATGAAAAAAATTCTACAAATAAACTTTGTATCTTTCTTAATCTTTTTATTTGCTTGATGCATTTATGTAGAAGTTTTTTTGATATACAGTTAAGTCGGTGCTTCTAAGACTTTTTGGAAGTCGATGCGTATTTAAAATCATAAAAATAATTGTAAGCACCTTCTATGCAAATTTCTGAGATCAATATGTTATAATAATTAAGACAAATATTTAAAAAAATAAAATAAAACACACCTTAAATTTGTTCGTTTTTGTGTTGCTGAGAAACATGAGTCTAAGATGCCATAGCGATTTCTTCTGAAAGTTTGGAAGTATTTAAAATCATGCAAATAATTGTAAGCACCCTATATACAAATTTCTGAGAAATATATTATAATAATTAAGTCAAATATTAAAAAAATGAGATAAAAAATAAAATAAAACACACCTTAAGCTTATTTGTTTTTGTGTTTATGAGAAACTTGAGCCTAATGCATACTAGCGATTTCTTTCCTAGCGATTTTTGTTTGGGCATATATCTGATAGGCAAATTCATATTTTCTCGTCAATACATTAAAGATTTCCTCTCTTTTTATATTTAATTGTGGTTGTGGGTAGAAATTTCCATAAATATAACATCGAAAGTTGTAGTAAAATGTTTAAAACTAAATATAGCTAAAAGCAAAGCAAAGCTATATATTTTTAGATATTGACACATATTCTTTTATAGAAATCCAAAAGTTTTCAAAAGACAATTCAATGTTTAATCACAAATCCACGATCAGGGAATATAGCTGCCAGTTCTTTTTCTGTTAATGTTAAACCAAAATCACTTGAAATTTTAACGAATGGGTATCTAATCCATTCGTATTATGCAGTAACTAGCATTTTCTTCTAAACTAGTTAAATGTTTTTATGTGAAGAAAGAAGAAAAATGCAGCCAGACAGGTTATAATGAAATCTATCTTTGAACGGGTAAACTGAGAAGAAAAAGAATAACTATATTTATTTTTATATTACATACTATTTTTAAGTAGTACGTAATAGATACCTGTATAACGCAGTTAATACCTTACACTGTATATAAATTCGCTGTTCGAATTCATGCTGTAGAACACTTTTTCTCCTATAAAGCCGAGAAATCTGTAGCTACATGTTCTGTCCTTGATTCTTAGCCCAACATCTTTTATTCTTTATGTTTCATTAAATACCAAATGCCTTACAAATATTTATTCTGAGCCTAATTTATAAAATAATCATATATCATGTATAGATGTGCATCTTAAGTTTAAACTGTTTCAGATGGTAAATAAAATTTGATAAGTTATTCTCAGGAGTTTTAATTAAACCAAATGGTAGATTTAATTCTTAAATCCAGATAATTGCATTTTATTATTTGATGCTTTTGTATAATGAACATGAAAACGAAAATAACAGTCAGCAAAGTTTTTGTTGCGTTATAGTATGGCGCAACGTTATGGAGGACATATTATTAGATGACTTATTAAATGTCATAATTAGCAATTTTTTACTTCAGGTGTTGGTTACGCGGCTGCCGTCATGGCATTCTGGTTGAACACGTACTACATCGTAGTACTTTCATGGGCACTTTATTACATCTTCAATTCCTTACGGTGGGATGTGATGTGGAGAACATGCGACAATTGGTGGAACACTCCTCTTTGCCAATCAGAATACGATATAGTTGTCAACTGTACAAAAGACACCTGCCCAGTTAATGCTACGGTTTTATAAAAGTCCTGTGAAAGAATACTGGGAGTAAGTATCATGCAATGCTTATTGTTACAGTGTATTAGTCTTCTGAAAATATTGACAAAAGCTCTTTTATTTGAAAATAAAGAGTGTATCCCAAATGAAATATATTTCACGTTTTACATTCAGAATCATCAATATGTTAACATATGTTAAGATAACATAATATTAAAGACTGCAGTAGTTTGTGTAGAAATTTTAATACTCACACTTGAATAAATAAATGTTTGCAAAAGATGTATTATAATCGTTTTAAATGAACAAACTAACATGAAAAGTTGCATTTGTCTAAATTCAACCATCCTCGTTAATTATTTGGTTGTTGTCTTTTTCATTTGTAAGATATTACAGCTGATTGTAATTTTGGACCACTTTTAAGAAAAATAATTCTATACCAAATGCTTCTTCGGTAGTTAGTAGTCCACTTGAATAATGTTTGTCCATTATTTATATCCATACACTATAACGCATGAAATGCGAGTTTGCATAACATTAAAAAAGCAAAATCGTTATCATAGTTTGGGTATCTCTAAACTTATATTTGCAGTATTTGATTCAATTTTAATTTTCGTATATCTGTGGAATAATAATATTAGACTTTTATAATATTGGACTTTGTATAATATTAGACTTGTATAATGTTGGACTTTATATAATATTGGACTTTTTTTCTGTATCACGATAGTATAAATTATAAATGCTGTATATATAAAACAGTAAAGAATGAAATTAGTTATCATCTAAATAAGTCCTTAATGTATCTATAAGGTAAACAAAATTTAAAAGGGTTTTTAGTTTAAAGACGTATATTAACTATTTCAAATTTTCCATAATGATAATTTTGCATAAGTGATAAGTTTAATCATTAACAATAAGACTGATATGGATGGGAAACATTTTAAAAATACAAAAAAAAAATGTACACTTTAATTTCTTATTCCCTTCCATTTAATTTCGTTTAGGCGCAATGTACTTCAGATCACTAGTGGTCTAGGAGAAGCAGGTGAAGTGCGTTGGCCACTAGCAGGTACTCTGGCATTGGCATGGGTACTCTGCTACTTCTGCATCTGGAAAGGAGTCAAATGGACTGGAAAGGTAATGATGCGAAATGTATAATGCGAAATGTATGATGCGAAATGTATAATACGAAATGTATGATGCGAAATGTATGATGCGAAATGTAAAAATATCTAGAAATAAGTATTATTACTTTGTTATTTATACCAACTTATATAGTTTGAATAAAAGTTGTGTCTGTATCTTTCCTGAGACTAAACTAGAAAGTAAAAATAGCAAATTAAGGCATATTTGCTAACACTTTTCAATTCGTATTACTTAGTTAAAAGCTTAAAAATTTCTTATAAAATAAGGTTATTTTGTTTTAGACATTTTTTTCTCAGCTTTCAACAAATTTAATTAGTTTTCTGTTCATTTTCGTTTCTTTTGATTTATTTGAAGACTGTTTCTAACTTTTTGTATTATGCTTAGTGTTTTTCATTTTAGTACAAAAAGTCCTTTTTTTACTTTCAGCGATTTTTATGATTGTGCAGTATTTTTTATTAAGCTATAGTTACTGAAAACTTCAAAATATGCATTACAACAATACCTATACATGTAGAAAGGGACTTTTGAATTTGAAAGGAATTGAAATGTAATTTCATATTTTTGTAACTTTGTCACATTTTTGTAAATGAAACGTAATTTCATAATTTTGTAGATAATTAGCTATTTGAATATAAAGATCAATGATTTTTATAAAAAAATGGTCTTTGCCAAAATCACATTTATATGTAGTATTTTTAAAATTTGTATAGTTATTTATATGATTTCACATTAGAAGTATTTAAAAATAAAATTCAAACAGCATGTATGTATTCAAAATTCAGTAAACTACTTTTAATAAAAAAAAAAAAAGCTATCTTAAAGTAATATTGCACAAAAGAAGCAGATAAAGTCAGATACTTACCATTGAACTGCATATAATATTTTATTAGTTTTAATAGAACTGATATTTGAAAAATATTTTAATTTGATCAGATTTACAAGCTTGTTAATAGTTGTGACTAAACAAATTCTTTTACTCCGTAGGTTGTTTACTTCACTTCTAAACAAATTATTTTACTCCATACGTTGTTTATTTCACTGCTAAACAAGTTCTTTTACTCCATAAGCTGTTTACTTCACTGCTAAACAAGTTCTTTTACTCCATTAGGTTGTTTACTTGCTAAACAAGTTCTTTTACTCTATAGGTTGTTTACTTCACTGCCTTATTCCCCTATCTTCTGTTGTTCGTCTTATTGATAAGAGGGTTGACTCTACCTGGAGCCGGTGATGGGATTAAGTTTTACATATGGCCAGATATGAACAAACTTGGGGATTCTCAGGTAAAAATAATATTTCTTCTAATTATGAAATAGGCAGATAAATTGTTTCATTATAAATTACAAATGAAAATAAAGATGCTCAGTTCAAAAGGAAAGGCAGTTTGATCTTGGAATTTCGCTGAAGCCTATTAATTAGCATAATGCAATTCATTAAAAAATGTAAATAAATTAACTTATTTTCAAAGTTATATATAAAGAGACAATAAAAATAAATTGCAGCCTTTTCATATATATTGTTGTTGTGACTAATCCTCAGTGTCTGGCAGCACGGGACGGATACCCTATGAGTAGTCTATTTATGGATGGAGGGAAAGGGGCCAGCTTCTGTTATAATGGAGCACTCGTAGGTAGAAGTCTAACTTGGCTCCAAGTCGCTGAAGAAGGAGGGCAGTGGATTCCGGGAGGGCTTTTATGGGAACTACTCGAATTTACTTATCTTACGGGGAGAAAACACGTAAAACTCCCATCAGGTAGTCTGACTAACGAGGCAAGATGCTGAACAGCATAAATGCCATAGAGTCTCTTTGCTTTTGAAACAGTATCTATAACAATACAGCCAGCAGAATGAACCTTAGTCCTAATGCTCACCAGTGGCGCTCGTTACCACTGAGCCACGAGTCGGGCTTATATATTCTGAAGAGTTTTATTGTTATGAGGAATTATGGTATTATCAATGGGTTCAAAAGTTCACTAAATATTGAATGATGGAGAACAAAATCAATCATGAGGATAACAAAAATGATTATCAAGTGTTTGGTAAATTTTTATAAAAATATTATGTCAATTTGAGAGTACTTATTGTTATTGAACATGATTTCTAGGTATGGATTGATGCAGCTACCCAAATTTTCTTTTCTTATGGACTGGGATTAGGTTCTCTTATTGCTCTAGGTAGCTATAACAAGTACAGTAATAACGTGTACAGGTAAGAGCTTTGGTTTATGAATAAATTACATTAAAACATAAAAATATTTCTTTTCATTGCCTTCGGAATATATTCGTATTCGTTTTTAGTTCCCCATAGCTTTTTAAATGTCAGCTATAATTTTAATGATTATGCTAAGTTTAGATATCGATTTCTGAATGATGATAAATATTTGAATTTTTTTATTATTTAACCTTATCTTCAGTAAAAAATGTTTTGCAATATTCATTTATTATCTAACAACGTTTTATAAGAAATGTTCTTGTTTTAATAATCTAAATTAAATTTTAAAACTATTTTTAAAAAATCTTTATTGTTCTCCGAGTTCTTCAAAAACATAGATATAGATATCGATTTCTGAATGATGATTGGTATTTGAATTTTTTTTATTATTTAACTTTATCTTCTGTGAAAAAATGTTTTACAATGTTCATTAATCATTAATTATTTAAAAACATTTTATAAAAATTTTGCTGATTTTAATAATATAAATTAAATTTAAAAAATCTTTATTATTCTTTGAGTGTTTCATTTTAAAAATTAAATAATTCTTGAAATGTTTTTAATTAATTTATATGCTCGTGATAATACTATTTGCCTTTTTGTCTCTTACACTCTAGGGATTCTTTGATCGTATCTTGTATCAACAGTGGAACTTCCATGTTTGCTGGTTTTGTCATATTTTCTGTAGTTGGATTCATGGCTCATGAACAAAATAAACCCGTTAGCGAAGTAGCAGCTTCAGGTAAATGAATCACATCTTAAATATATTTTTATTATATGCAGAATTAATTTGAAAAATGGAGATAATTTATTTCAAATATGTATAACAATATAGTCCTTCTTTACATAAATTGGTGCTCCAATAACTGAAAAATCAAAAAAGATAGTATATGAAATATTATTTCATATACGGTAAATCTTTTAAAAAATCAAATCTTATCGCTATAGAAAAATCTACTATATTAATGATAAATGCAACATTCCATATTGGTTAAATAAAAATTAAATTAAATATATATGTAGCATTACATATTAGTTAAATAAAAGTTAAGTTAAATATAAATGTAACATTCTATATTAATTAAATAAAAGTTAAATTAAAGATAAATGTACCATTCTATATTAGTTACTAAAAGTTAAATTAAAAACTAAATGTAGCATTTTTATTCGTGATGTCAAAGATCAATGTATCACACTATATTATGATATATTTGATGGAATTTTGATTTAATATCCGATTAAAGTTTTAAATATCCTCATTTAGATTTTATAGTAAAAAAAAAATTTTGAAGAACAAAATGAATAGGTAATAAAATTTATTTCACTTATTCATAAAAAGTTCAATTCATTGATAAAATTAGTTTAATTTGATAAAAACATAATCACTAACTAACCACTGTTTACTTATTTAATAGATCTATTTAATTTTAATTTTTGTAGACGACCTATGGTGGCAAAGTATATACTTTAATTTATAATTTATCAGTTTTTGAAATCAATACTCATGGTACAATATTTTTTATTTGTAAATTGTAAAAATTAATCAACAAAAAATAAATAATGAACTTATAAACTATTGTACATAGAAAAAGAATGACAAAAAATTAGCTTACGCTTTTATATTAATTTGCGAAATAGAACTTTAAAAAATTATCAAAATTATTATTCCTTATATCATTTGTTAAGTTATGTGACCTTTAAAAGATGTCGTTAAATAATATTAAGGAGAAAAATTAAATATTAAGTAGAAAAATCTATAAATGATGTCTTTGGTAATTATCAATAGCAAAGTATGGAAATATATTAATACCTTGAATGATATATTTAAATTTCGTAGTTGTTTTAAGTCAAGTATCATATTTTATACGATGTAATTTTTTTGATGATTTTTTTTTTTATTATTGTTTTTGATTATTTTTTCAATTCATGAGGGAATTAATCACTGATAGCGTGTTCTTTTCTTTTTTTTGTTTTTATAGGTCCTGGTTTGGCCTTTTTAGCCTATCCTTCTGCCGTATTGAAGTTGCCGATATCTCCCTCTATGGGCTGTGTTGTTCTTCCTTATGATATTAATGTTAGGTCTTGACAGTCAGGTGATCAAAAATAATTATTATCATGTTCTATAACAATACCATGAATTTGTAACTAATTTAGATTCAAAATGTGCAAATAAATCCTTTTCCCAGCATGATTTTCACACACTCCCTACATAATTTCGGCTGACTGAATATATATTCACTACATTCGTATACATTAATCAATACCATCTCTTAAAATAGAAAGCATTGCTTCAACTCCAAAAGAGTGGACTTAATTTTCAGAACTAATGAGAATGGCCATTCATATTTTTATAAACAATTACTACATTAAATTGATGTCTCACAAAATTGATCAGTAATTATCTTCATTAAAAAATTATACTACCTTATTGTCTTCTCTAGAAGGTAAGTTATATTTTTGATTTACATTAGAAATTAAAAGTGGCCATCTTGGAATAAGGTACGTACTTTTAATATTTTTTTCCAAAATAAATCAAACATAATTGCAAAATTAAAAAACATTTTACAACTTATTACCGAAATATTTATTATATCATGTATAATCAAAAGCCATTTATATAAGATAATTATAGTTTGAATCATAAATAACGTTTATAAAAACCATTTCAATAATGAAAATTATTGAAATTAAATTAAATGGTTAATGGTTTTAAAATGCCAATTGAAAAAAAAAAAAAAATACATACACACATAAAAATAATATTCTATCACCCCAATCATTATTTTAGTCTGATGCAAAATCATATCTATGTTTGTATGTGCTTTCAGAATTAGTGAATATTTAAAAAGTACATTTACACCATAATTATATTCGATTTCTGGTTTTACATGGAAGAAAATAGATTTTCATATACATTTAATATATCCATCTCAAATATACTCTACTGTTATAATTGCATGTTCTCATGATATTTGCTTCTGGAAATTCATAATCAAATATAAAATCTAACCATTATCTTTATTATTATTTGTCCAGTTCTTATTTTTTATAAACCACATATATCCATTAAATGTTTAATTAAAGTATATTTACAACTGATGTTATTATTAATATATGAATATATAAAAGAAATAACACATACACGCGTATATATATGTTGTATGTAGTAGCACGGAAGCAGCTGCAAGTTTTAGTAGTAAACTATTTTCTAAACCAAGTGGATTTTTCAGGAAACTGAAAATCATGAGTCTTTTCACTTTACTTATTAATAATAATAATTAAGATTGTTTAGTTGAGGACCAGCTCGGAAAATGACGGAAAACCAAGTCCACTATCTGTGAAAGTTCAAAAAGCATCTGCTATCAGAGCGACTAAAATTATATATACATCACTAAAAATGTATATGGTACTAAAAATGGTCTAGTTAATATCTTACAGGGGCAAGAAAGCTGAGATCCATAAGGTAGCGATAAATTATAGAAGTACAGCTGTTAGAAGTGGCTGTACCAGAAAATATGGAACTAAGATTAATAGGGGTTAGTGTAGCAACTGAATTAGTTAGTTACAGACCAGTAATTCAGGATGAGGGATATAGGTATTATTACAAATATAATATATATAATCTTTAAATGAAGTTATAAATAGAATGCTTCTGTTAAGATAATAAAGCAACTTCTGTCATCAAAGAAATATGCATAAACTTGAAAAAAAATTGTTTAAGTTTTTAGAGAGAAATTTTGATAAAGTTTGAAGAAATGTATTCGGCTATTATTGTAAATTAGCATTAACTGAATTCTAAACCTTTTTTGTTAATCTCTCCGAATGCAATGATTTAACCGAAATATCCTCAAATATTTATGATGACTTGAATTATGATTTACAATGATAAATGTATTATTGAATAATATAACATGTAATTCATAACTGTTAGAAATATAATGCATGCTTTGTAGAACATACTTTTTTTTTATTTCATTTAATATGTGATTTAATTGTCCTCTCCATGAATTTTGAGATGATATTATTCCAATTCCAATTCATAATAGTTGGATATCCAATTCATTAATAACTGGATATTCGTGAACTGAATTTCTTGAGTTGAATATGTCTTTGATGTCATTTTCTAGTTCTGTACGATGGAAGGGTTCATCACGGCTGTCGGGATGAGTGGCCTCAGTCTGCTGAGACCTCACAAAGAACTGTTCATTGCTTTCGTGTGTGTCGTGTCCTACATCATGGGGCTCTGTTTTGTGACTCAAGTAAGATCTAGAGTGTTTTCCCGAACCTGTTTCCAAAAACAATGACCTCAACTTGTTTTTCCTCAAAATCATCTGACAGTATGGTGCCAATAGGCGTCATACCCTTTCTGCGACCTTCTTCACTTTAAACAAAACCATTTTATTATTTTTTTCTCCATAGACTAAACGCTATTATAATTTTTATATCATGCCATACCATATTTTCATATCATGATTACAATAATTTTTGTAGAATAGTATTTTTATTGAATAGTATTTTTATTGAATATTTTATTCAATAGTATTTTTTAGAAAAATTTATTGAATAAAATAATTATTGAATAGTATTTTTTTATTGAATAGTATTTTTGTATTGTATAGCTTTTTGTATCATGTATGAGTTTATAATATCATACCATAATTTTTATTTATCTTATTCAATAATTCCGCAATGGGAAATTTTTTCCTATTTAAATTTCTTATATATTTTTCTTATATCACTCTTTTAACTGATAAGATGCTACTTAACACTGGTCTCGGGGTCGAGATGAGGATTAAAATAAAAAATGTATCAATAAGAATTCCTCAGAAAATTTTATATTATTAATTTATCGTTCTCATTTTTATTTATTTATTTTTTCTTCACAAGATGAAACTCTCCAAGGGAAATAATAAAACTTTTTCCACGGAAATAACTTTTCTTACCTACTTTTGTAACACCTACTTATTATCTGCAGCAAGATATATAAATAAATAAAAAAATAAATATAAATAAATATAAATAAAAATAATAAATAAAATAAATTAATTAATTAAAATAAAATAAAAATAAACAAATGAAATAAATAAATAAAAAATAAATACGTAAATATAAATAAATAAATAAATAAAAATTTTAAAAATTAAAATAAAAAAAAACTTAAAAATAAATGAATAAAAAATAAAAAAAAAAATTTCAATGCATCACATTAAATTCGCATTTAATCTATATTCTTTCAAAATCATTTTACTTAACAATTAGGCTTAAAACACTCATGTCCATAAATTAAGGATAATTCAGAATCACACAGAAATTGAACTCTAAAATAAAAATTTCACCTGCAGAATTATCCCACGCATATTGAGGAAGAATATGCAAATTACTGAGAAAACCACCAGATGGCGCGGATAGTACGTCACAATGACGAGAGTGTAAAAGAGGAATGTATATAAGGAATGGTGGCAAAGAAGTAAAAATTGTTCACAAGCGCTTTAAAAGCCTTTCAGTGCAATAACCGCATAGTTATGGCACAAAGGAAGTATTTGTATGATTTTTTACGTGGTAGAATTATCGGACGACTGGAATGTGGACGTACCCAGCTGAAGTATACGAGGAACTTGGAATCGCCCAGAGTGTCATCTCCAGGCTTTGGCAACGATTCCAAGATGATGGTAATGTGAGTAGATGTTACAGCACAGGTCGCCCCCGGAGTTACAACGCCGAATGAGGACCGGTATTTAGCAGTTACTGCCAAAAGAAAACAGACGGAGCACAGCATCAGACCTGTCTCGTCAGCTCTCTTCAGCTACCGGTACGACAGTTTCAAGGCAGACCGTGTACATACGCTTAGGGCACATTGGTCTATATGCTCGTAGGCCTGTCAGATGTGTTCCACTCTACCGCAACTCACTGTCGCCTGCGATTAACTCTGGAATAGAGAGCATGCATTAGACACCGCAACAGTGGTCTTGAGTGATGTTTTCCGACGAGTCCACTTAGTTTGCAGTCTGATTCTCGCCGAGACTTTCATATGGGAGAGCACCAGGTACCCGTTACCACCAAGAGAACACCATTGAACGACACCGTTACGGTGGTGTAGGATGGCTCGTTTGGGGAGGAATTATTCTGGTTCCAGAACTGACCTGCATGTTCAGAGTGTAACGATGACAGGCCACATCTATCGGGATGTCATTCTGAAACAACATGTACGTTTGTTTCGGGGCGCCATGGGTGCTGAATTTGTTTATGGATGAGAACGCCCGTCCTCACCGCAAACATTGTAGACGAATGCCTTCAATTGGAGGATATCACCCGTATGGATTGGCCAGCATACTCTTGAATCCAATAGAGCATGTGTGGGATATGCTTGACCGACGAATTGCAGCCTGTCAACCCCTCCCACCTGTCAACCGGCACTTCGAGGGCATTGCTTGGTGAGTGGTGTAATATTCCCCCAAATCAGATTGATAATTTGATACTCAGCATGCCTAGGCGTTGTAAGGCCTGTATTGCATCGTCCGGAGACATACTCCATATTAACCATCATACTAACCATGTTACACTGTTTTTTGTAAATAGGTTCTTTTTTGAAATTTGCTCCAGGGAGTAAAAATCGTAATTTTTATTAATTATGTCAAACATATAGTATCATTTTTGCTCTTTACCTTTGTTTAATAAATAGACTTACGAATAAGTCAAATTTTTTTGCTTCTGTCTCTTTCTTTGCCTGAACTTAATTATCCTTAATTTATGGACATGAGTGTATTTATGACACCAAATGTAAATTCTGGTCATCACTAGTACATGATATAATTGTAAACCTAACTAGTTAACCACTCAAACGATAATTGGCAGAAGAACTGATTTATTATAATTTCTTTTTATTTCTGCTTATAAGATTTTCAATATCAGTACAGTGACGGTAATTTAAAATATTATACATTACATAATACGACAAAGTACAGATATTTATAATATGCATGAGTTATCCATTGCAAGATGTATATCATTTGCTATTACGGTAACTGTAACAGTATATAAAATTCTTCATCGTCCGGTAAGCAACAATTAAAGGGACTTTCGTACTAAATGTTTTATAATTAGCTAATCAAATTTATTTCACCCCTTTCAACTAAATATTTCTTGTAGGACGGAATTTACATGACCAGTTACTTGACTATTACGCTGCAAATTCTTCTTTCAAACTTAAGAATTTATAAATATCTGTAAAATCACTAATATTGCACTTCTGGTATGATGTTTTCCAGGGATATGAGACTTTATTAAACTCCACCTATTAGTATTTAATATTTTTTGTAGGGCGGGATGTACGTGTTCCAGCTATTTGATTACTACGCCGCGAGGGATCTCACTGTTGTTTCTGATATTTTTGAAGTAACGTCCATCTCCTGGTCGTATGGTAAGATCAAATTTGTTTTGAGATCACATTTAAGTAAAAAATAATTTTTGAAACTTTTCCTGAACTTAAAATGGTATAAGATTTTTTTAATTTTAATTATAACATTTTATAATTTTATCTGACACAAATTGAAGTTGTTTCTTTTTTCTAAAATATTTTATTATTTTGTACTTTTCTATTATCATTTATTTATTATTTTTATTATTATAATTTATTTTTTATTTTATCATTTAATTAATTATTTATTATTTATATTATTTATTTTCTATATTAGTTCCTATATTATCTTGTTCAAAAACAAAAATATCTGATTAATTTTAACTTCAGTGGTGATATATTATTCAATGAATCTCGTAAATATTGTAGATTTTTAAAATTTAAAATTTAGATTTTTTGTTATTTATTTTGCATTATTTAAAAAATTATTTGTATGATATTTTATTTGAAACAATAACATTTTATAAACATAAATTATGTCTAATTATGATCCACATACAAGGGGCTACAACTATTAATTCAATGTTACTTTAATAAACTGATTTCACCAGAAATAAAAATATTGTCCGTTTTTCTCTCAAAGTTATTTTTTGCAGTTTGTATAATTTTACAGAGATATTACCACGTCAGAGTAAATTTTTATGTAAAATGCTCTCTGATATGCATCATGTGATAAATATGAATCTGAAATATTTTTAGTAAATACTCTAATTAAAAATGATAATATTTTTTTTAAAGTGAGATATGAGTAGTCTATTATTATTTTATTAAATCACTATTTATTTATTTTTAGGTGTGAACCGCTATTACGATAATCTTCGGGATATGTTGGGACTATCCCTTGCTTTTAGTGGAAATTGTGTTGGGTATTTTTCACACCATGCGTTTGTGGGGTAAGAATCTAAACAAGTGTCTTAAGCTGTAAATATCGGCGTCGTTATTTTCTTATATTTAAATTTTTACTGTTAACATAATGTGTCTTTTATTTTTACTATTATATTTTCAAAGGTTATCCCAGTGAATTCAGCAATAAATATAAACATAAAATAGAGGAATCCTAATATTTTAATAATTCATGGATCCTAAAAAAATTTTTAAAAAGCTTCAAAATATTAAAGCGAAAGAAAGTTAAACGTAACGAAAAATAGAAACAGATAATCACTTATTGATGCAGAGTTATATACAAGCTACCCATTAAATTTAGAATTTAATTTAAAACAAAACGCATAAAAGCAATCTTAAAAAAAAACACATAATTCAAACAATTTTCTTTTGTGAAAATTTTAATTTTTATTTTTAAATAAAATTAGCAATTATAAAACAGCAATTTTAAAAATAAAAAATTACTGAATTCTGAAAACGATTTGTTTTGTGAAAAATCTCATTTTATTTTTTGAAATAAAATTAGCAATTATAAAAACAGCAATTTAAAAAAATAAAAAACTACTGAATTCCAAACGATTTGTTTTGTGAAATCTCAAATTTTATTTTTAAAATAAAATTAAAGCAATTATAAAACAGCAATTTTTAAAAAACTACTGAATTCCAAACGGTTGTTTTTGTGAAAATCCTCATTATTATTTTGAGAATAAAATTAGCAATTATACGCAATTTTAAAAAATAAAAAACTACAGAATTCAAACGATTTTTTTATTTTTGTGAAAATCTCATTTTTATTTTGAAATAAAATTGTCTTTTTTTCACTTGACGATCTTTTAGAACAATTTTCATTATTTGATAATTTAAATTATATAATTATTAGATCGTGAGAGAAATTTAAATAAATATTATGTATAAAAAGCTAGTGAAAGAAATTTAAATAGACCGATAGGAACAACTTGTGAAAGAAATTTAAAAATAAAACCAACAAGAAACGTTATAGGTTATCAAGGATATAAAAAAAAAAGTGAAATCAAGGAACGAAAGCTAATCAAGGAATGAAAAAGGATCAAGGAAAACCTAGTTCCCAAAACAATACCATAATTTTAGGCGGGTAATTAATCAAACTGTATTTATTTATTTATTTTTGATAAATATACCCAGGGAACTGAAATAATTCTCATAATAAAAATAAATAAATACCATAAATTTTAATTTTTCCATGGGGATATTTTTTAATGTTTAGGAAGACTATGAAAGAATAGCTTAGCTAGTTTTACAATTTTTTCCTGTGATGTAAAACAAGTTACTAAAACCTCCTTTTATTTATTTCAACTCTCTTTCCTTTTACTTCATATTTGGGGTTCCTAATTTTTTCATAAAAGAAAATATTTTAAAATGAAGACCAAAATTATTTAATTTGTGTTTGAAAACGCTTTTATATCTACAGAACCTCTAGAACAAAGCGCAAATCTGAAAAACAATAAAATATACAAAAAATTTTCTTATTGTCATTGAACTAAAAGTGAATGCGAATGAAAAGATTTGATATATTCAGCAAGTACTTTCTTACATTCTTTCAGTTCTATACATTTTAATAAACATGATTTCTTTGTTAAATTTGAGTTCTGTTGTTTAATATTTAATGAATTATATAGTCTAAAGTTATAATATTCATAAATCAACGTTATTAAATAAGAAAAAAATATTATCAAACGCTTTACAAATTAAGAATACTTGTACTATTATTGTTGAGAGAATTTTTACGTAATATATATCATCAAACGACGTTTGCTTTTTTAAAAATTAGAACAATTTCAATTAGCACTTTCTTTGACCTACACTTCACACTAATCGATCTGAATGAACAGTATCGGAAGCTGTACCAACCTTTTCCTTTCCAAATTTTATAAATATAGCACACTCTTTTCATAAAAATTTTGGTGTAACCATTGTGGCATGTCATATAAAAAGTTTGACGATAGAATTGAAGATTGCGTGTGTGATCCAAAAAGATACGGTACTGATCAAACGCAATGTTTCTTATTCAAATTTATTGAGATCCAACTTTTAAATGCCTTTAAAAATAATTAAAATTATAAGTTGTCCTTTATATCACTCTGAAAAGTTGATAATTTAACATTTAATTTCACAGGGTGTCTTTTTTGTTCAGCATGGTTCAGTACAAACCTCTCGATTACATTGGATACATATATCCATGGTGGGGCCAAACTATCGGATGGGTTCTTGGCTTATCATCAATGATGTGCATACCCGTATACGCTGCTTACAAGTACTTTACTACTACGGGTACATTCAGAGAGGTAATAACACGGACAATTTATTAGAATATTTATTAAATTATTTTTGAAAAATAAAAACAAGATTCATTAAATTAAAATTAAAAATTAACTCACGTAAGGGTAGCAGTTTCTTTATCATATCCTTTTCTTTATAAACAACAGTAGGGCTGGAACGAAAAATCACTTTTCTACATAATTTTCTTCATATCGGTCACTTACTTATCCTTAACCACATTGTATCGTTCAGCCTACATTAAATCTATAACGGCTTCAAAGAAGAGGGCCACTTTCTGGTTCAGAGGGAATACTTTAATTTTTATTTCCAAGCACTATATATATACAAATAATGAACTCTAAGTTATTATACAAAAGAAATGCAAAATCAAAATAAATTACAAGATTGCCAAGTGCACGATTAAATCACAATTACAGTTCATTCCAAATCAGATATTTTTCAGAGTTCTGAAATGTACGTCGAATTTAATTGGCTGTTCTGCGGAAGAGCTTAATTATCACACTTGATAAATGAAACCACAAGGGGTTCACTTTGAAAACAGGTGGAAACTCAGGCCTATTCAGTCACTTCAGAGAAAAAGAAAAACAACACTTCTGGTCGACTCCTCGCAGAACCCTCTTTTATCTCCAAAACCTCTTCAATAAAATCCTTCAAGAGGGAATCAGCTTCCCTCACTTCTCATTGAGTAGACACGTTCTCAGTCCATCGTATATCACCAATCACGATGCAACTACTCGTGGTATAGTTCGGTCTGTAGTTGTTTCGACCTGTGAAGGTGACAGACATTCGCCACTTCCTGTGTCTCATTATACATGACATCGAATATCAGCTATCATATTTGAGTTATGACAGGTTGCTCTCAAATTAATTGCATGTAATATAACTACCCACATACTGTTTTGTCTGCTGTCAAATTTGAGTGATGAACTTTTATTATATACTTGTTAAATAACATACACATTCCATACTAAACACTTCCTGTGAGAATGAAAGGCTAAAACACTTCCCGTGAGAAAAAAATGCTACAACATATTCGTATTTTCTTATTGCAGAAGTCTTTGACTAAAGTAATAGAGTCATTTATATACAACACCCTGCACTTAATTGCTATTGTATACAAAAACAATAACTGGATTTTCAGAGAACGGAAGCTTCCTTGGGGTCAGATGTGACAGCTTTCCAGAATCATCGCTCCAGCTTGTTGAATTTCTCCGTCATTTATGGAGGTTCATGGCATCCTGCACAAGCTTCTGCTGTATTTCATGCTTGTACACATTTCTTTCAATGAAGAGCGCAATCCCTTTACTTATGTTGGGGATGAGTTTCAACCTCTAACACACTTTCAGATTTTATAACCTCTCTCTGTTCTTTAAAGGCACACACTGCCACAAAGCTACTTTGCAAAAAAATTAAAGATTATATTATAACCCCACCTTTATAGAAGGAAATGCTGCCAACCTAAAGAAAGTTATGGCAAAAATAAATAATAGTTTGGAAATATATTTATCAAGTTTAAATTCTATAATAAAATTTACACACGGATGCTTTTTTGTAATCATTTTTCCTACAAAAGCATGCAAAAATGTCTGAAAAGTAAGTATTAGTTGGAATAACAGTAAGTTATTAAGTAATATATAAAAATCCAATATTTACATGAAAA
>BPLR01011212.1:0-101130 GCA_021605095.1 Caerostris extrusa
GTTTCAAATGTTTGAAAATTTATGATTGTCTTAATATATTCTATTAGTGTATAGAAAGTCACCAGAAGCTGTTGAATACCTGAAAAGCTTAATAAAGAAATTGCTCATCATAATATCACGACCTGCTCGCCTTTTGAATGTTTAGTAAGTTTAGTTTATTCTTTTTAAAAACAAATCAATGTATAAAGGCTGATACTTCAAAATACTTCTCCTTTCTTTAAGTGATTTTTTTTAAGATCTTAATTTATTTGAAATTAAAATGTGTTTCATTTATCAATTTGATAATTTCTTTTAAACTACGGGATTTCAATAATGCGACAATACATATGTTAATGTTTTGTAGATAAAATGTAACTAAAACTATGAAATTTACATCTATTTTAGTTTTTAATTTTATTTTTAAAAGTCTTACTATATTACTTAAATTTTCTGCATCACATATTAATTAATTCCTAGAAAATTTATAGATTTGCTTTTACAAATGCATGAACAGAATCATGTTAAAAGAAAATTTCCAAATTTCTCTTTAAATTTATGTAAATAACAATGTTATGAGTTTTAATGGGCTTATAAATGGCTTAGATGGTGATTAATGAAATTGATGACTTCTAAAATCTAGTTTATTATTTTTTTTTAGCTAATTTATGCTAACTGTATATTTTATTCATCAAATAATGAATAAAGTAATTATTTTTACACAAAAAATAATACACAGAATTTGAAAAGGACAATAGAAACTTTTGATAAATGAACACTGTAAAAGCAATTTAAAAAAGGAAAAATCAAGAAATATTTTTAAAAGAGAAATAAATTGTAGAAGGAGTATATTACTTTCAAAGAAGTGGAATCTGTGCAGAAAAGAATATCATTTGTACAAGGATTACCATGTTTTTTTTATATCAATTATGATTGGCAGCAAAACATGAAAATTAAATAATTATGTTTTGACAGTTACATACATATAAGAATTAACATATTGTGAACTACAAAGTTTATATCTTTCAGTTAAAATATGTATGTATATTTATAAGTGAGCTGCCATTATATAATATTTAGTTTTTAATTTTGTTGATCTTTGCATTATTAAAGTTTATGTACATTTTTTAGGAATTTGATCCTGAAGAATTTTATCGATTGTTGGAAGCTGCAGAAGGTCATGCCAAAGTACAGCATGCAGCCAACTGATATCCCCAAAATACATAATCAGCAAACTAGTTTAAATAGAGATCCATTAGCTGGTATATAAATAAAAATTTGCACTTATACATATTTGCAAATAACTTTTTAATGGAAAGGCCAAGTCACCTAAAAAATTGTAATGCAGGGGAATGTTTTATAAATTTAACTTATTTATGAGGTTAAATTTATAAAACAGAAAAAGAAAAGGAAAGAAATTTAATTTTAAATCTGCTATTTTTAAAGATTCTCCTTGGCATTTACAGAAAATTTTCCTTTTAGTGATACTAGGTTTTTGTTTTTAATTCCTTTCTTAGGAACAAGTCTCATTGCAAATCCGCCCTCTATTGCCAATTTGATTGTTTTTGAAAGTAAGCATTTATGAAATGCAATTTAATCAGAAATTACTTATAATTTTCTTACATTTTAAAAAACTCATTTCAAATGACAAATTTTCATTTAATTAAACTGAAAAGAGCTTTATATTTTAATGGGAAGTATTTTCAAAATTATTCTTTAATTTTGAAAATTAAATATGTTAAGGTTTAGATGTAATGTGTTACTAATAAAAATCTTTTTTTTAAGGAAAAGATTTGTATTGAATTATATTCAACTTCAAAATACTATTTAATGATTCTTGTTGAATTAGAAATTACATGAAAATACAAATTACTACTTCAATATTTTATACAATTTTGTTTTACTAAAAGTTCATTTGTGACTTAGACGGCCACATTATTTTAAACATAAATCATGCATCTTGTAATTACAATAGATTCTCATATAGCATGCCAGGAAATAAAGGAAAAGTAGGATATTTAATCAATGTAATTGTTTTTCTAAAAAAAAAAAAAAAAAAAAAATTATATGAATAATTTGAAAATATTTCATGTCTCACAAACCCCAAAATTATAATATAGTTGCTCCTCACTTAACTTGGTGTAGTTATTTAATAAGCTATATAAATAGAACTTTATGGCTGTTGAAAAATAAGACAAGATTTTTTAAAAACATAAAGCTTGAAAAGTTACATATATTAAATAGTTTTACATTATTATTTGTTTGGCTGAAGCAGAATACTAATTAAAAAAAAAAAAAAAAAAAAGAAGAAGAAATATTACTGCTCAGAAGTTTTATTTATTATTTTGATTAAAGATAAATTATTTGTGTACTATAATGTGTACTTGTGTATTATCTTAATTCTGAATTTTAATTATGATATAATTGTTATGTATAATTTTTGATATTTTTTAAAGTAATTAAAAATAATCCATTTTGCTTTTTTACTATTTAGAGTTGAATAGAGATTTATCCCATGATTTGGATATGCATTTCCAAACTGAATATACTACAGTAAGTTGTGATACTTTATATTTCATTTTTATTTTAATTTATTACAAAATATTCAAGTATTATCTTAAATAATAATTTAAGATTAATAATTTTACAATTATTTAATTATTCTTAAAGAATATTAAATTTGTTGTGTTATATATGGTTTGTAATTTCATAAATAATATGTAAGTATTTTAAGAATTTATGTAAATATTTATATTGTTTGTTGTATTGAATCTTATTTCAATTTCTTTAGAAAGCTGACAAGATATCTTTCCAAAATCAAAGCCTCCTTCAGAAAGTGATTTTGAAAATATTAAAATAATAAGCAATGGAGCTTTTGGGTGTGTGAATTTTGTTTTCTTATATTTATTTTTAAAAATAAGTAAAGATTTTTTTTTATTGTATTGACATTTGTAAAAATTTATTACAAGCATAAACAATAATTTTTATATAAATATATATTAAGTTTCTCAAATTATATATATAATATATCATTAAACCAAATTATTATTTTTAAACATTTCAATTAATTTTATATGAATAATGTTGCATTTTTTTCCTTATTGATTATTTTATTTTGCTAATCATAAGGCTTATAAAATTATTAAGAAAGCTATCAGTTAAAATAAGTATAAAATTTCCCATTTATTTTATGTTTGTGCCATTTTAAAATATAATATTTTATTTTAAATTTTTCAATTGTTACATGGTTAATACTTTGCTTTTCCCTAACCTACCTCATAGTCAATAGTAGTTCATTACCTATTAAAATGCTTAGAATGATGTTATTAAACTTCTTTTGGTCTTTTTGGTGTGAGGTTCATCTTGAAGCTTCATATCACATCTGAAGTTTTCAAACTATCTTTTGTAACTCAAACTATCTATCTATCATACATACTTGAACTTTAGATTATTGAAAGGTGAAACACAAATTTCCCCCTCAGTATTATGACCAAGTTGGAATTTGTAAAGCATAAAGTGCCTAAAATGAAGTTTTTCTTGATTTATCAAACACCCCAATTTCTTAAAATTTAATGATTAAAAATGAATGTAATATTAAAGAGTAAAATGGGAAAATACCAGCTTTCAATTAATGTCAAAATTGTCAAATTGCATAAAGAACAATGAAATAATTAATATTTCAATTGGGGCAACAGAAAACGTTATAACTTTCTTACCAACCTGATATAATAAGATTCATTTGAAATTTCTATAAATTTAACAACTGTAAGAATAGTTGATTTGTGCATTCAATAATAGTTATTTATTGTCTTTGGTATTTAGAGCTGTTTATTTGGTTCGTCATATCAAAACAAGACTAAGATTTGCCATGAAGAAAATAAGCAAACATAATTTAATCCTGAGAAATCAAATTGATCAAGCATTTGCCGAGCGAGACATAATGAGCTTCACAGACAATCCATTCGTTGTGAGCATGTTTTTGCACATTTGAGACAAAAGTAAGTATAGTTATTTTTCAAAATTTTCATTTATAACTTGATGTACTCTAAAATGCAGCAAATAATATCTCATTGAGAATTTATATGTTAAACAAGGCATGATGACCCTTGACCCCAGTGTTGAATCACGAAAGGTTCTGATCAACTTGTTTTGAACTTCGAGGATTTTAGGTAAATGCTAAGTAATAATAATTTGAATAATACCACTGATGCTGACCATCAAATTAAAGTTCTGGAATCTTTTTGTTTGTATTTACCAGAATTGTTCTAAGCCTATATCTAAACTTCCACTGGTTAAATTTCCTATTCTTAAATATTCCATTAAAGTGTAAAATTATCTCAGAAGAAACTGGCAGTGTTGGAGAGACCCTACACTCCAAAATAATTATTATCTTAAATGTCTTGAAACTAAGAACTTAATTAAAAATTTTTACACAGCAACAATGGGAACACAACATAGAGGTGATATCGCCTAAATCAAATTCACTTTTTAGACATTCACCTTTTTCTGAGCAGACCTTACACCAACATTCCCCCATCCATGATGATCTCCAATGGAAACTTGGCCTATGCCACAAAGGAGAAAACAGCTCTTAACGGATAGCCTTCAACTTCAATTTGACATAAACCACAACGTTGGGAGATCCTGTTTTTCAGACGCATTAACACTTTGGTCAAGAACTTCTTTAATAAAGAGCAAGTAAATTTCACTGCCAAGATTAGCCCAAGGGAAGTTTATAACATCAAGATGAACTTTCATATAGCTCCTGCTTTGGACTATATTTTAATTGCATGCTTAAGTCTCCCTTTTCTTACATCCTTGTTATAACCTATCTCATTATTTTTTTAATTGAAGTATTATTTCCCAATAACTGTAAAACTGTTGCAGTAATTTAATTATCAACCTAATTCATTAGTATCATGAGTAAAATATTCAAATACTCGTTTCTTAAATGCTTGGCTCATCACTGCCCAGATAACAACATTCTGATTTCTGAACAGTTTGGGTCCAGAACAGGCTTAAAAATGAATTACCAACTGTCATGTGTTAATGAGCTAATTCATGAAGGCTTTATCGATTAAAAATCTATAAAAATATTATTTCTAGATGTAGCTAAAGTCTTTGATAAAATTTGGTGTAGTGGCTTAATTGCCAAACTCATGCAACTTGGTTTTTCTGATCATCTTATTAAACTGATACACCTTGTATTTCTCTTCTCAAATTCTGAGTATGAGTAAGTAGCTCTTTATTCAGATCTTGTTCAATCAGGAGTGGTGGACCCCAGGGATCTCTACTTGTTCTCCACCTCTTTTTAATCTCTGTAAATGACATTCCTAGGTAACCCAAGTGCCAACCAGCTATGTTTGCAGGTGACAAAGCCATAATTAGCCAACACAAATCACTAAATTTGGCCATTGCTCAGCTCAATAACTATATTCCACATCTCAAAAATTGGTTAACCACCAGGAAAGTCAAAAGTAAATCCATGAAAAAGTGCATGCTTCCTGTTTATTCAGATGCAAATTAGTGATAGTTTAAATGATGTCAGTATTTTTGGGAGCCCATTCCCTGGGCCAACTGAATATAAGTATGTAGAGTTAGTTTTTGATGCAAAAATTAACCTTTTCTGCCCATATTTCCTAAAGCAACAGCTGTGAGAAAAGCTTCAAAACCTAATTTTTTTGAAAGAATAGGTTAGCGATCAGGGACTAGCTTCTGCTGCACAAATCAATATTAAGACCTATTCTCTTGTATGGTTGTCCTTTATGAGCATCCCCTGAATTCAAAATTTGATTACATTGTAAGTTTTTCAAAACCAGCAGTTAGCCAGTATTGTTTCCGTGGCTCATGTTCTGAAATAACTCCATAATGAACTGGATTTTGATCTCATCATGGACTGTATTTTCAAAATTTCATAGCATTTTCAGGAAAAAGGCTGTCAAATTTGTAATGACTGTTCAGAACATCCCTGCCTATCTTCTGTTGCTCTTTGCTCCAGGAAAAGGCCTCATGCCATCTATGATACTGCTTATGAGTCGGTTTTTGAAGATTCAAAAAAGTATATGGATTCTTATAGGTAGTAGAATAGCTGAAATTACTAATTTGAGAAGCTTTTTTGGTTACTTAAAAATGCAAATTTCTCTTTACTACTATGTGTACCACTTATTGTTCAAATTGTGGCTATCTCCATCTACTTATTTTATTGTAAATTCTTCACTGTTTAATGGCCTCATCTCGGAGAACATTTCTTCACAAATTATTTTTCTGATTTCAGGGTGAACTTGTGTTTACTTTTTGCCATCTTACTTCTTTTTTAATTTATTTATTTTAAATTTGGAATAATGAAATGTACCCTAATTATATCTGATTAATTATAATAGCTTCCTTTATTTTTTAAAATATTTTTATTTAAAGTTTCTTTTTTTTACTGGAGGAAAATACAGTCTCATATTATTTTATTTTTATGTCGTTTTGGGGGTTAATTTATACGTCATACGAACTCTGTAACTGGTACATCAATTTCCAAGATAAATTATTGATAGTTCTATGTATGCGGTACATTTTATATTTTTGTGTCTCATGTCATTTATGTGTGCATAAGGTAAAGATATTTGATATTATGTGTGAAAATGTATAAAATTTCCACTAGTAATTTATTTATTATTCACAATTGCATTATTTGATATTTAATTTTGTAATTTAAAAATATAATTTTAACTACTTTAGTATTCTAGAAACAGCCTTTGTTATTAAATTGAAATTTTCAAAATGCTTTGATTAAATTTATGTAGTATTTTTCTATTATTAATTTTGTAAAGTGAAATTTAATTGATAACCAGAAAGTTTTTTATACATTTTTAAAACCGTTCTTTATTATGTAATGCACTATTTTAGTGGAAATGGTTTAACTGAAGCCTACTTTGCACTTTCTTAAAACTAGTTTAATAATGTTTTTAAAACATATAATTTAGTATATAAAAAATAACTCATTATTTTAAATTACCTTTTTGAATCTCAACTTTTAGACATTTTTTAGCATATTCGCTGCATTTTTTTTATTCACTATAATCCATAGTGCTGTATAACCTGCAGGCACAATTTTCAACCTGGTAACTTAAAAGGTCTGTGAGTGATTTATGTCTGTCATTCTCAATGTATGATATGCCAACAAGTTTTTTTAAATTGTTGCATAAAACTGCAAAACATTATGTTATAATTTGAACAGTGGAATTGCAAAGATATGCATTTATGAACTTTGGTGAAAACAAAAGAAACATTTTTTTCTGTTTTGTATTTACTAGAGAGAGAGAAAAAAAATCTTGTAGCTATCACAGTTATTTATTTATTGGGTCTTTTACAAAATGTTTTAGTTCTTACCTATAATTTCATTCAATGCTTTTTTTTCATCAACTGAAACACACCCATGTATGATAAGCCTCATATTTTGTTTTAATTTTGTAAAAATCTTAATTACTCCACATTGCAATTCTTATGTTTCCGTCATTATACAATGCAGAGTTCTTATTGCAAAAAAAACGTTTTTGGTGCTGGTTTTATGGAATTGATTTTTACAAAACTTCATATAAATGTCCATATATTGTTTACAGTAGGCTATAGATGATAAGCAGAATCGTATTTGAAAAGTGAAAAGAAAATTTGTTATTTTGTATACAGATAGCAATTCTTCGTATTCTTATTAAAAGATTTTTTACACAATTTATGTATTCTCTCACAGAAACATCTGTGTATGGTCATGGAATATGTAGAAGGTGGTGACTGTGCAACACTTCTAAAAAACATGGGACCACTTCCTGTAGATTTAGCTCGCTTCTACTTTGCAGAGACAGTTTTAGCTGTTGAATATTTGCATAGCTATGGCATTGTACATAGAGATTTGAAACCAGATAAGTATGTGACAATTTTGCTTGTTGAAAACACATTGTATCAAAATTACTAATTTTTATGCATATTACAGCTATCATTTTTGTATAACCCTAGTGCATTTTACTTGCAATATTAAAAGTTTTAATTTATTAATATTTTTATCAAAATATATAAAATCAGGTATTTTGTGTAAAATGTATAAAGCAGGTATATATGAATAATATTTATAACTCTTTTTGCTAAGTTTATATTGATAAGTTTTGCTGTTTTCAATTTTAATATTTAAAAATAATATTAAAATTGCTGTTTGAGATAAAATTTAAAATTGTTTTTTTATTTATTTATTTTTTTTATTATTTTCTTCTTAAATTTGTATGACTTGTTCGAAGTTGTACAACTTTTAAACATGACTTAATTTTAAAATAATCCATATTTAATCTAATTTTCAAAATTTGGTTTGGATTTACTCAACTATGCTATAAAACTACCATAAAAAATTATCTTTTATAATTAACAAAATTCCCCATTTTTGGATAATTGTCACCATCTACTGTCAATAGTGCGCCTTAAAATTTAAATTAAATTTTATTTGTCTCATTTTGTGTAGATAGAAATTTACCATAAAAAAAAATTACATATTTTTAGAACACATTCATGGTACATTTTTTTCACTGTTTTTATTTTATTTTTAATGAGCACATGTGTGTTGAAATTCTTATTATATTACCAATGCTGTTAAAAGTGTATTTTAATTTTACGTTTTATATAAATTTAAAAACCTATTGCATTTTTTCTTTATTATTATTCATTGTATTGTAAAATTAATTTATGATACTTGATATTTATTTATATTTAAAACTGGATGTGATAATTCAATTATTTTTCATTTTGTTTTTCAGTTTGTTAATCACTTCAATGGGACATATCAAGCTTACTGATTTTGGATTATCTAAAGTTGGGTTGATGAATTGTAAGTTGTTTTATAATATTTAATTAATTTTTGTTAATATTAAAGAATATTTTAATTTAAAAATGCCACTCTTTTCTAATTAATTTTTTGTATGTGTTTAAATACTGTAGTCAAAAGTGTATTTATAATATATTTTAAGAATAAACTAAATAATTATCAATTAATGTATATTTTAAAATGATTTTATTTTCTGCTGTTGGTATTATTGCAAAATTGCATATTTTTAATAATGATTATAACATATTGCTGAATAGGATGTTTTCCATAAATTAAATTTTTAAAGTGAAGAATTTCCAAAATATATATAATTAAGTTTTTTAAATATGTTTATGAGAATTCATGTTTTGTATCTATTTCAGTGGCAACCAATTTGTATGAAGGTTATGTGGACAGGGAAACCAAACAGTTTACAGATATGCAAGTCTTTGGAACACCCGAGTACATTGCTCCAGAAGTTATACTGAGACAAGGATATGGTAAGAAATAGAACTGAATCCTGAAAATTGTTCTGCCTTTCTTTATTTTTATATCTACAGTAATCTTCCAACATATTCAGGACCACTGTCATGCCAGATTATCGACTGTCAATAAAGTTTAAGGAAATATCAAAGATTAAGCACTGTAGGTTAAAATATGTACAAATCTAGTGTTTAATACATACTGTCTACTGTGCCACACCACACCACATCACTGTGCTTAGAGCTGAATTGCCCTATTGATGTTTAGGAATGATATGGGTGAGAGAGAAGTCTCATTGGGCTCTGTTACACTGTACGACCATAGAGCGTCATACGTGACCGAGACCTACGTCTTAAAGTGATTCTGAACCATTACAAACATCCAGGGCACCGTCGGGATTCGAACCCGCAACCTGATGGCCAAGTGGCTAGTGCCAGATCACTAGGCACTTGGCCATCAGGTCCTGTGATTAATACATATGTACATTAGACTTGTATATGTTTAATATGTATTTATTTAATGAAAGTGCAAGCAGCATTGTGTCCCATTGCCTGATTAAAAGCTATCATAATATTTCTTTTGAAATTTCAAATTATCCAAAAAAGGATAATATATTATAGTAGTATAAAATCAGATGTGTAAAAATTATGTTACATCGACTTAAAAATATTTTAATATTCAATTAAAGTTTCATTTTGTGACATTATTATTAATTTCTGTTGTTTATAATTAGTCAACTCTTTGAGTAGTTCTATCAGTAAAGTTATATATTTCTACAATATTCGAGTAAAACAAAATAAACTAATTGTATTTGCACTGTTGAAAGAATATTTAAATGCGTTTCTTTAAAAGAATCAATTATTGAATTTATTTCATTTGATATGTATTAAATGAAAAGTATGCATTGTAATAAATTAAATAAATGTAGAATGATAACAGAAACTTTATAATCATATTAAATTTATAAAAAATTATATAAATTGCATTTAACATGCATTTGAATGTTATGTATATTTAATAATTTCAAAATCAATACCTTAAAATTTATGAATCTTATCATTAATTGGCTATGTTGCACTATTATAAGTTTATTAATTATATAGATTAAAATTTGTTTTTTAAAAGTTTATATTAGCTATTTTGTTCTAAATTTTATATATATATATATACAAATTTTGATTGTTGTTGAGTCTATTTTAACAGTTGTTTAAAATAAATATTTCATAAAAAAAATTATGTATATTATTTTTAAAAAATTAATACATTTTGCTTCATTTGCAAAAAAAAAAAAAAAAAAAAATAAAAATAAATAAATAAATAAAAATTAAATAGATCTTTAATTATTGAAGATTTTGTATATATGTTTATATTTTATTTAAAATGAACAACATTTTTTATTTTCATGTAATTATTTTACTTCACTAAACTACTCATGTAAGAGAGAATTGTAAAAAAAATTTTTTTTTTCTTCTATAAGTAAATATATTTATTTAAATCTTTTTTAACTTTAGGTAAAACCTGTTGATTGGTGGTCAATGGGTATAATCCTGTATGAATTTCTTGTGGGCTGTGTTCCATTTTTTGGTGAAACACCAGAAGAGTTGTTTGCTCATGTGATTAATGGTTAGTGTTGTTAATTATTTTCTGTACTTCAAGACTTCTCTAAGCATTAATAATAATCATATCAGGAATTGTTTTGTTTATTTATTTTATTAATTTATTTCAGTTGTAAAGGTTTAAACTTGTTAGAAAATAAGTAAAAATTAAATTAATAATGGCAGTTAAATAATATGCATTGTAGTTGAATAATTGAACTCATGTTTGATTGACAAGCTTTTTAATTTTTATTTTGATTAAGAAAACCAGCTAATTAAACAGTATCTGAAAATGCTTTTCAAGAAAATATTTGTTTTTGTTATAAAATTATAGCAAAAATTAATATTTGTAAATGGATGATGATTTGATGATGGTAAATTCAAAGTTTGCATTTAATATTTTAAATAATTTCTGTGTCATTTCATTATCAAACTTTAATATATTGGCTCAGTTTTATTTACTTAATTTTTTTTTTTTTTATTGTTAACTATATTTACTAAAAATTTGCTTAACATCTTTAAGGCAATGATACCTTTTATGACTTCAAGAAGGAACAAACAAACAAACAAACAGAAAAAAGAAAGATCATGTATAATATGTGGTTAACTTATTGATAAAATAAATGTCAATCAATATATAAAGTACCATTGTTATTTTCGACAGCTGCTTCTTACAAAATCATTTATTTAAAATCTTCTGAAATTTTAATTAATCTTTTATAATTTTATTATGCCTTTACATAATTATTCCTAATGTTTAAATGTGCAATATATAACAAAGCAAAAATAAGTGCCTATTAATTCATAAAAGGAGAGTTATGTTTTAAAAACTGGAATGAATTGATATTACCATAATTTGAAATCAATAAAAAATCTCCTTGCTCGTTTTCTATTTGTATGTTTTATCTCAATAAGAGTTACTAAGGTAATACAATTCTTTCATGACAAAAAATCAAATATTTAAATTTCTTCCCTAATAGATGAGATTGAATGGCCTGCAGATAACGAGTGGCCAGCAACCGATGATGCCAAAGATCTGATCTCTTGCTTGCTTCAACAAAATCCAAGGGACCGCCTGGGTACTGGAAGTGCACATGAAGTAAAAGAACATCAGTTCTTTGATGAAATTGATTGGAATTCTTTGCTGAGGCAAAAGGCAGAATTTGTTCCACAGCTGGATTCGGAAGAGGACACTAGTTATTTTGACAGTAAGTGCTCACAGTTTGAAATTAACATTAAAAAAAAATATCATATAAATGTATTCTGTTTGAGACCTATTCATTTGATGATGGTAAATTCTGAGTTTACATTTAATATTTTAAATTATTTATGTGTCATTTCATTATCAAACTTTAATATATTGGCTCTCAGTTTAACAAAATTGTATAATAATCTGCACTGGGTATTGAGTTAAAAAAATATGCTTATTACAAAATAACAAATTTTGTTAGTTATCTATAATAAAAAATTTTAATATTTTTTAATAATATTGAATGTTTTGGGGCATGTAGTTTAAGCGAAATATTTTTTCTGTTAAGATCTTAATTAAATATTAAAAATTTACTGTGGCATAATAGGATAAATTATAAAGCAAAAGTTACTATTTTTTTTTCTTGTATTGCTCTCTCCTATTGCTCCTGGTATGCAAAAATTAAGTTGCTGGTATGCACGGGTATGCAAACAAAGATACATCTCAAGTGTTGAATATATAAGCACATGCATGCATATAGAGGAATAGGCTTTTGAACCACGCATGGCAATTTCTTTTTTTTTTTTTTTCCCTTCAGAAAGTTTGATAATTTCCTGGCGTATATTTTTTTTATTATTTAGTAAAATTCAAAAGTAAATAGTTAAAATGAGTAATCACAAACATATGGATGATAGAATGGTGGATCATCATAGGATCAATGTTTTTTATGTTTGATATTGCAACCTCTGTTTTAAGAACTTCCAGCATTGAGGAGTGTTACTTATGATCATGCATCTAAACCATAATTTTTGTGTGCAGTTTTGTTTAGTACTAAATAAATCTATGTATGTACTTAATTTCTTTTAATATCTATTCAGTTATATTCAAAAAGATCAATCAAAAGTGAAAATTTTCTTAATTTCAAACACCAGTGTATTTAAAATACTAAAAACATCTTTCAATGACTCCCTCCTCTTCATGTGTAGATGTTTTTTGTGTATGTGTGTGTGTGTGCTTAGGAATTTTAATAAGACTGGTACTTTCCTTTCAGCTCGAACAGATAGGTATTGCCATGAATTGGAAGATTCTGAAGAGCTGGATGATCCTGACGAGAGTTCTTTGTTCAGCAGTTTTTCTTCTTGCTCTCCTCGGTTTAGGAAGGTCTATTCAAGGGTTGAAAAGGAATTGGAAGAAGAGCATATGTTGCAGGTTATTTTTTTCTCATTCAAAGGACACTAAATTTTAGCATAATTATTACGCAATTCTTATTTAATATTTCAAACCCCAACTTTTCATAGCTCTTAAAAATATTTGGAAGTAGGACTTGTAGAATCTATAATACCACTTGGCACTGTGCACCAATGTCAATGTAAATCTGTCTTGTTGTTGATCTCGACTGTAGTATTGTGTATATAAGTGAAGGTTTTGGTTCCTTGTGCATATTGTGACAATCAAATAAATTGTGGAAAATTATTTTTGACTGATTAAATCCAACTAACTGACTTGTAGGAGATTTGTTCATTCTTTAGACATTGAGCTATAAACAAATTTGAATTTGCATCATAACATTCATTGTGCCGAAATCTGGGACCATCCTTTAGATAAAGTAAATAGTGAACTGATTGAACTCATTGAATTTTTTAAATTAGCAAATATGAGAATGAATACAGAATCTCTGAAAAATATTAGAAGTTCTGTCAGATGGGTGGTAACTGACACTATGAAATTGTTAGAAAGTGAAATAAATAAATTAGTTGTCAGTTGAATTAGTTGATGAACTTTTAGTAAAACTATTAGATACGGTATCAAATTTGATTAATTTAGACTGCTAAATTTTTTAAATTATGTAAAGTTGATGAAATAGAAAGAGCAATGAAGAGACAACAAGAATACAAAACCATTATTATCACATGGAAAATCTGTGTGAATAGAATTTTAAAAAAGGAGTGTGAAAATCAAAATTTGAGAGAACAAATGAAATTAAAAGTGAATAACAAAATACAGTTAAGTTTCCTGCTTGCCTGTAGTTTTTCACTTGCAGATAATAAACTCATTACGCCTTTTAATATATTACCATCGTGCAGAGGTAATATATTAAGGCGTAATGAGTTTATTCTCAACCCGCATACAAACTGACCTATTTGATTGCAAGTTTAGTGATCTTTTTTTCATCCTATAAATAGGAATAAAAGTTTACACAGCAGTAGATAATATAAATTTTTTTTTAACTGGTATGCTTTGGGGTACAGTGTTTCATTAGCAGCATACAAATATATATTTATATGTATTTAGAGTAGTTGTGTAGTTTGAAAATGGTTGGACCAAAACATTTTACTTCAGTTACTAGAATTTTTGACCTAATTTTTTTTTAAATAAATTTTTACCATTAAAACCGTTAAATTTTCAGTTTTGTAAACTAAATGAAAAAAAAAAAAAAATTATGTATCATATTTTTAGGAAGCGTGTTTAAAAATAAAAATATTTTTTATAACTTACACAACTGCAAACTTATGAAACATGTGGCATCTTTTTTTAATATTTAGTTTAATTTATTCTTAAAAATTAACTGGAATGTTTTATTTTGCAGCATACCAAAGAAGAATACCGAAAATCTTTTAGCAGATCAGATTCTAATACTTCAGATCATTCTGAAAGTCCTAATTCTTTGATGGGAAGTTTGGCTGAGACTCCAGAAGATGTTGGCACCAAAGATGTTTTCTTACCTTTTTGATGCGTAGGATACTTTTTGTTTAAAATTTTTAAATGTTAGTCATTGCATTTATTTAAAGATCGATTTATTTGAGTGAAATAATGCAGTGCTGAATTTTGAATCTGTTTCTGTGGTTCAGTTTTGTTTGTTAATATTATAGGGGGAAAAAGATAGTTCTTTCCCAAATCTATTAAAAAAAAAAATTCTTTTTATTTATATTTTGCTAATGAGGAAAAGAATACAATTTAACACAATTTGTTTTATTTATATTGATTGTTATTTACAATGTACAATTAGAATTCTTTTAGATAAATTATTTTCATAGCACATAGAGTGAAAAATAAGAGAAAGTTTTAAAATGTACTTTATTTCACCAAAGTAAATTCGTAGTTATAAATTCAAACCTTCTCTTGTGTCTCCCTTTTCTATAACGTTTATTATCAGCACGCTATCACATCACTTTAAAACTCTGCATACCTTGGTATCTTCTCATCTCTTTAATATCCTTCACTTTATTTTTTACTGACATAATGTTTTAAAATTTTTTATCAATGTTCCTCAAAATAATCTCTTGGTCAAATTAATTTAATAGATTCTTTATAAAATGTTATGTCATATCATGTTTTCTTTTAACTATCTTTTCTTGTTGATTAGATATTAGTTTTGAGATTTGAAAAACCAACAAAAGTGTATTTTTGTTAAATATAATTTAATATTTTATTTCTTGTACCCATTCCTATTTGTCGAGTTTTACAATTGAAATAAATAAATTTAGTAGAATTTTTTTCATAGTTACCTTAGATAATTTTGTGATTATCTAAATTTTTTTGAAAAGAACAGGTTCTATTAATTATTTCAATACTTGTAATAAATTCTTGAATGAACAAAATTTGAATAATAACTTTTATAACACTGTAAATTTTGAATGATGTATTCTTATCCTTCATGTACCAATTGCGTTCTCATTTCACTTTTAGCAATGGCAAGTCTCTTTCCACCAGCATGCTGAATCTTGAGAGTGAGAAGCACTTCACTATTTCCAAGCTGACCCTCTCAAAGGACCCCCTCCCCGATTTTCCATCAGTACAGACTGCGATGTAATGACAGAAGATCACAAGGAGTTGTCCCCTGTGGAGGAAACGGATGCCAAGGTCTCTCCCCAGGCCCACCAGCCACCGCCACCATCTGGACGCATCTTTATCCCCCCTATTTCACCCATGACTAAGCAGAGCCCACGCTCAGTCATCAAGTCTGCCTCTGTTTCTGGGTTATCTCTTATCATTCCAACAGGTAAAAATACTTTTTACAATATGCTTTCCATTTTTTGTTGAATTGACAAAAATGGTGATAATTTTCTTTTAGGGTTCTAGTTCATACTATTCATTTTTAATGATTTAGAAATTAGTAATTATAGTTCTTTTTTTTTTTTTTTTTTAAGAACCAAAAATAATAAAATTCTTTCTGAATAAAGAGATTCTCTATGGTATTTTTGTAAGTCGTTATTTTTTTTATATTAAGTAAATATACATGTTTTTTAATAAGATTTTTTTTTTTCCTTCTTATAAATTTTCTTGGATCTTTCTTTCATATCATTTATTAAGAAATTCACAACAGACACACTCTTAAAAGTCCAAAAATAAAAATATTAGCAAAGTTTTCATAGAAAAGAGTTTTATAGAAGTTTTCATTAAAGAATAAATCTCAAAATTCTTCTTTTTGAAATATAGAATGATAAATATTATTCTGAAAATTTATATGCACATTAATTACTGAAGAATAATCAATTAGCATTATTTCCTGACTAACAATTGTAATAGATTATACAATTTATTATTTGTGTACTTTCAAAAATTATTTTTAATTTGTAAGAATCATAATTTTATTAACTTATGAAATTTTTGAATTATTGATCAAGATTGCTGCTTGTTAACAATTAGAATTTGATCTTCATTGTTGTAAAAGGATGAAAAGGAATGAGATCGATTACAGTTTTCTATAAATTATAAAAAGTAGCAAAAAGTTTAATTCCTTTAAATTTTGGCTTACCTGTAAAAAACTAAACAAATTGTAGTAATTATGGTTTGACATGAATTTGAAAATCATATTGATAATTTAAAAAAAAATTTACAAATTCATATCACATAAATTACTTTGCCGTTATATTTTATAGATAATCATCATTTTTGCTAAAAATAACGTGCTAAGTTTTCAATATTTTGTGCGTATAAATTAGACAAGATTTCTAATATTTGGCATTATTTTTCATGAAATTTATTTACATTTTTGTTGTGAGATTATGTAAGCCGATTTATCAATGCTAATTAGATTACTTGCAAGAATGTAAGTAAGTTATAATTTTTTTTCATGGTTTTATGATTTTTCAATAAACAATTAGTAGAAATATGAAGCAAAATTTATGCTTGCTTCCATTTTATCTATTACATGCATATTTGTGATTGTCTTGGAATGCAATAGCTTTGTTATGATTAAAAGAAATTTTGATTGTTGAGTATTTGGAAGTATTTTCTCATCATGTAATGTTTCTAGATGAGTTCGGACCTCCACCAATTGGCTCTCCAGGTGGGTCTAGTACAAGCTCTCGAGATGCATCGCCTAGCAGAGAACTGGGTTCTCTGGCAGCCCAGCTGAAACCTCCCATTATCCTTAGAAAAGGACCCCGAGGATATGGCTTCAATATCAGAGCTATTCGAGTTTATTATGGAGATTCTGATGTTTACACAGTACATCATTTAATTATGGTAAGACCTGTGATTTTTCTTCCATATCTATTATAGAATGTTTCAGTTACTCTATAGATCAATATTAGGTGGATGTTCTAAGTTAAGATAAATTAAAGTTTTAAAAAATATTTGCATAGTTTTATAAAATTATTTTTAATTAAATAAAATAATTTTTGAACAATAAGTTATTACTAAAAATGTTATTACTTATTGTATTTATCTTTTTACTTGAAAAAAGCATGCTATAATACTTTTAATGTTTTCTTGGCTTAATAATAACAAGTGCCTTTTAAAATTGTCGTAACAATATAGATTCTGTTAATAAATACCTTTAATCATTAGATATTCATCACTTTATTTGCCAGATTATTAATTATAGGATGTTCAATAGTTATTCAATTTTTGTATCATTTTATTACTGAGTTAAATGAAGAATTTTAATTATTTTTCAGTCTGTTGAAAACAATAGTCCGGCTTTTGAAGCAGGCTTAAGACCTGGAGATTTAATTACCCACATCAATGGAGAACCTACACAAGGCTTGCTGCATCACCAGGTGCTGCACCTCATCTTGTCTGGAGGGGATCGCATCAACATTCGAACTATTCCTCTTGAAAGTACAACTATCAAGTCAGGTGGTCGCAGGCGCAATCCATCAGCTATCAAGATGGCCAAACGTCCATACTCCTGCCGTCGTCGTTCAGCTCAGGTTAAGCGCGATACTCACTCTGACAAGAAACGTAGAGCTTCTCTTCTACGCCGGCTCAGCAGTAAAAGAGCCAGTGCTGAGATCCACCAGTCTGTTACAGGTTCATCTCCGGTGTTGACTCCCAGCCGCAGTTTCCAGTCTCTCACAAGAAGTCTGACAGCTGTTGATAGTTTACCTGCTTCTCCAACAAGAACCAAAAGTCCAAGATCACCACCCACAGCCAGGTTATGTTCACAGTCAGATTCCCCACACTCCACGGGTAATTCCTCTCAAAGTAGCTCACCAAGTTCCAGTGTACCAAATTCTCCTGCCAGTTCAACTCACCTTCCCCATTTTCCTCGACCAAGCTCCCTCCATGGTCTGAAGCACAAGCTGACCCAGACATTCCATTCACCAAGGAGAAAATCTGTTGGACACATACCTCTCTCGCCTCTGGCTCGCACACCTTCACCATCACCTATCACTTCAACATCTCCTACCCGATCGCCATCGCCTCTTGCATTCCCTATTGGCCATCATCATCCTACCAACCCACAGGCCATAAAAACAACTTCGATTCTACCTCTATCTGCAACCATCTGCTCCTCAGCAAAGAAATCTTTCATGCGACCGAAAAGTGCTGAACCGAGCTCACCGCTGCTTCGACGGGCTTTGTCACCCGATCGGCTTCATCCTAAGTCAGCTGAGGCAAAAGCCAAGCGAGAGTCTTTTTCTGGTCAGGCATCTCCTTTAGCACTGGCATCATCTCCATCTCCAAGAGGACATTATTTGTCACACAGCTCTTCAACCAAACTCTGTGTGACACCACAGAGGTCCTCTTATGGTGTATCTGGTGTCGGCAAGAGCATGAGCGACTTGGCAGATGTCACTTGTGATTCTTATTTATTTCAGGAAAACGAGGGAATGTGTGCAACCCCGAAATTGAGGATGGACAGTCGAATAAGTCGTTCGACTGTATCACAGATGCGCAGAAGAGGAGAAAAACCTGTTAAATCATTGCTGACTCAGCAACTTTTTGCTGCAGATCAAGAATCTCACAAAGACATTGAAGCTGCAAAAGTCTTGACAGCTGGAACACCAGACATAGAAATCACCAGATGTTCTTTGTCAATTGATTCAGATGAGGAAGGCTCAACTAAAATCCCTTCTTCATGTGAATCATTAAGCGGTAAAAGAGAAAGAAGTGAGTCAGAGCCAGCTCCTATTTCAAATTTCAGCTTTGATGTTACCAAAAGTCCAGGCCGTATTTCGCCAAATAAAATCACTGCTAATAAGGATATCATTCCAATATCAAATTCAACCCCTTGTGATAAAAACTCTGCTTCAGTTTCAATAGCTATTAGTAAAGAATCTGATGATCAAATTAAAAATAATCAAGTTATTAAAAATAACGATAGTGATCCATCTGTTGAGTCAAAAGATGGCAAACCATCTGTTGATTGCAAAGGTAGCAAAAAGTCTGAGTGCAAAGAGGGTACCCAGTCCGTTGCACAAAAATCTTTTGAAAGTAAAAATACTAGCCAATCAGTTGATAGCAAAAATGATGAAAAACAAGAGTTAAACAAAAGAGAGACAGCCAAAGGGAAGGTAACAGAAAAATTAAAGCAAGAAGTTATTGCCATCAAAGCTGATTCAAATATTTCAGAAACAAAAATTGAAATTTCCAAAGCAATCTCTTCTTTAGAAAAGTCAAAATACAGCACTGAAAAGTCTGCAAGTAAGGATACTAAGAATAATATGACACAATCTGTTTCTGCAAATCAGTCTAATGTGGTAGAGGAAACAAAAAAGGTGGTTCCCACTCGGAAAATTGCAACGGTCGTTATGGTTAGTGAAGATCTAAAAAAAGCTGAAGAGAAAAATAAAATATTTACATCTTCTGTTGAAATCAAACTTTTAAAATCCAAGTCCGAGGCCAAATCTGAGTCTAAATTGCCATCAGAGAGTTCTAAGAAAGATAACAAAACTGAATCAACCAAGAAGACTTCAGATAAGAAAAAGTCGGAGAAAGAATAGTTGTGGAATTTACCTTACATGTAAATAGATTTAGTACATGTTGCAAATTGACCAAAAAAAAAAAAAAAAAATGTTTGCTTGATTCTTCCTCTTCAAAAAACTTATTTATTTTTTTTTGTAACCAACCATATTTCATTTATATTTTAATGTTTGCTTTATCCAGCGAAATTTTTAGCTCTGGTCATTTCTATGAAATTATAATTCATCTGTAATTGTGATGCTCAGTAAAAATACTTATCAATATCTTAATTATAAATACTGACTTTTCTTATGATTTTTTATATCATTTGAGGAAAATATGTATATAGTTGTTTTATGAAATCTTGTGTGAATAAATTGGGTTTTTTTTATATTTCATTTCATACCTGGTAGTTATATTTATGTTTTAATGCTTTGGTAATGAATATGTTTATTTGCATGTTTTTAGTAAAAATTCAATTTCATAAGAACTCTGTGTTTTCATTTTTTCCTCTATCCATCTAAGAAAAAGGCTACTATTTTTTATAATTAACCTTTTTTTAATGCTACTGTTTTATGAAGGGCAATTATTGGAAAGTAAATTGCATTAGCATATTTGCAGAGGATACACATTTTCTTTGAATTAGTTATGTATGCAGTGTTTTTTTCCCCAAAAATTTTTTTTTGTCGATTTCTGAATGGGGTTTAGGGATGCTATAAAAACTAATTAAATGATTTTAAAAGTATGACTATATTTATACAATATGAAATGAGCTTTGTCTGTGATACAGATTATTAAAACATAATTTATAAAAATTTAATTCAAACAGGTATGCTGTTCTGCTCTTCTCACAATTTTATCAAGTTTCTTAAAAGGGGTTTGAAAAGTTAAAAATACAAATTAATTATGTAAAATATTAATTTTCATATAGCTTCCTGTTATTTGTGTTTTTGATGTTGATCTTTAAATGATCATTGGTAAAAGTCTGACAATTTTATTTTCTGACTGTAATTTGATGAAATAGTACTTTAAATAGGTACATATTTAGATGCAAAATCATCTTTTATTTATGTCTTAGAAGATAACAAAAGCTAACTAATGCTGAAAGCTACTATATAAGCTAACTACTTTAAATTTATGATAAAAAATGTTTAAGTTTAGTTGTCAATGATCAGTAAAATATTTCTAATACTGACTAGTGGCATCATTTCTTTTATTAAATATATATTTTTTTTTTGTTATTAAAAGCTTTCTTCTAAGAAAAAAAATAATAACCTTTTGTATTGTGAATAGTGTTTAAATTATAATGTACTAAATATGAAAAAAAAAAAAAAAAAAAAAAAAAAAAATTACAACCCATATTAGCTTTTACAAACAATAAATCATTTAGATAATAACATTGCAGATCAATACATTTATATAACTAGCATATAAGTTTCAGTACATTTATGCCACATCTCAAAAATTTACCTACTCTCCATACTATTACCTTTTATTATTATTATTACTAGTTTCATTTTGATCATGTCTTGTTCTTATGTACATGTAAAGGCTGCAGTTAATTGATCATTTTACTTAAACATTTATATTGAAATATTGACTAAGAGGATTTTTTTAGTGTAATGCCTACAAACTACTGACTATATATTTGTGGATTATCCCCATTAATTTGAAAAAAAGCATAGTAAATAAAGCTTGCCTCATCTTGTCTTAAAACAGAACAATTAATTTTAGTATGTCTTTTATTTTCTTAATTAGTATATAAATCTGCCAACTTTTTACTTACATTTTTTTAAAATGCCATTTTATAATTAATTTAATATGATAATTTTCTTCAATTTAATTTTAATTGCAAGATTTTACCCTTTTCATATCTTTCGATATTAGTGTTTCTAATATCAAACAAGTTATACTTTAAAATTATTCTATAAAATATATTTATATTTTATAATGCAATTCATATTTTTAACTAGTTGGTCTTACTTTAAATGTTGCTTATTTTCCACTAATTTATTTCTTGGAATAATTGTTTTGATGTATTTTGTATTAATTTAACTGTACCTGTTTGAGACATTTTTTTTTTTTTTTTTTTAAAGTCTGTTGTATGACTTTTAATATTGTATTTTGTTCTAAACTAACTAAACATTTTTAATGTTATGTATTTAAAAAATTTTGCATGTAAAATTCTGATTTTAAAAAAAGTATTTGAAATGTATGCATGTTTGAAAATAATGGCTGTCTTTAAGAATTATGCATTCCATTTCATACAATATAAAAGGCTTATTCCAGAAAATTTTTATCTGTAATCTATATGTGCTGATTTCTAACCTCTTAATGTCTTCTCTACAAATAAGGCTTTTTCAGTTTAAATTAACAGTTATTAATGCATCACTTTTTAATATGCCTATATACACATTAATTCTCTGCGATTCTATGGTGGGGTATTTGCATATTATTCTGACAAAAGAATTACTGAAATATTTTTTAGTGCTTAACATCTATGTATTACAATGAATCATAGATATGAAATTAAATAAATTTTATACAATATAATTTGGTAATGTCCACTAGTTGTTTGCTTTCCAAGATTATTTTTTTAAATGTGTGCCGACATTCATTTTGTATTTTAAATTATTTCAAGGATACTAATTGTGGTTGAAATTTTTAAAATTTTGTATTTTTTTTAAATAGTGTTTTATAGGTTGACTTTGTTATTTTTATAGCATTTTCTATTAATTTTGTTTATTTCTGAGAGCCTAGAAAATTTTACAGTTTGCTAATTAATGGAGATTCTTGTTGAAAATTTATATTTCAATACTTTTTAGAAATTAACTTTAACCAAAATTTCAAATATCTTAAAAAAAAAAAAAATATTTTCTTAAACTGGGGGCAAGACTAACTACAACTTAACTAGACAAGTTAGTGATTTGATATTTGAAGTTGAAACAATAATTTATAAATTTCATTAGCATACTTTATAAATTATTTTGCCTTATATTGTTGATGTTTTAAAAAACTTTTCTGCAATAAAATAAAATTAAAACATCAAAATTTTTTTTTGAATTTTTTCGTATCTAGTCTTTAAAAAAAGAAATATTATAGCCATTGAGTTTTTCATTATGATCTGTTTTTAATTATATTATTCTTATTAGATCTGCAATTTTGTTTTCCTCTTAAGAAGTTGTTTTGATTTATATATATATATATATATATTCATATTCATATTCATTCGACCGAAAATTTGTCCGGTGATTGAGTTTTCATTAATCAAGAAATATTTTTTATAATTATTCTTATTATATAACACAGGAATAATGATGGAAAACCAGATAAAGGTAAATTTACAATTTAATTGTAAAATCTTATCTCATTGGAAAGTGAAAAAAAAAAAAAACATTTTTTTCCCCCATACTGGAATTCTGTATTGTAAATAGGCATTGAGAATTAGCTGTTGTAGAAGTGAAAAATTTTGTATTAGTTAAGTTACAGTTGTCAGTTTTTTTTTCCTTTTGTAGTTGTGATTTATTTTACATTATAATAGTGATTATGCATCATCTGTACTTAAAGAATCTTAGTTCATTTACTAGTGAATTAATTGGAAAAAATGACCGTGTGCAATTTGCTGACTTTTATTTCTTTGAGAACAAGTAGAACACTGTAATGCAAATAATTAGTGCAGTTAAAATAACCATGAAAATGTGCATTAATCCACTATTTGGCATTATTTTTTAATGATGATAATTTTAATAATTTCAACACTTTTAATGTAGCATTTTTATGCACAGGTTGTGAATTGCATCATAATTAATTATGAAAATAATTTTCGTATATAAGTCAGTATTGTGATTTTCTTTTTGTTTTTTGAAGCTAAAATTCTTGGATTTGGCACATTTTCAGCTACGAATAGTTTGTCGCAAAGCGGTGGTTTAAAGTATGTGCTTCGATATTAGTATTGTAGTTAAATGGAAAAGTGTTTGTTGTAAAACTAATTAACTTGCTAGTGATAATTATATTGATAGTTATATACTAGATCTAAACATGTTTTTTTTCCCCTGCAATATAATTTATATGAAGTAATATTTGAAGGATCAAATTTTCATCAATTTGGCTACATTTGGCATTAAATGAAAGTATTAATTTCAACACATTGCATAATTGTGTTAGGCTATTGCAAGTTTGCTGATGAAAGACATGTTTTTTCGCCCCTCAAAACTTTTATAATGTAATAAAACCTCAGTCTTCGATTTTGAAAAATTTCATTCTGGTTGTATTAAAAGGAAAAATCTTTTAAAATAAATCTAATTTCTTGAGATTTGAAAAGACTGAAGCTTTGGCGAGATTTGCAAAGAATGCGAATAAATTCTTTCTTAATTCTGCTATTTTTTTAATGATAAATTATTATTATTTTTTTTTTTGGCTAAATGCATCCTTTTGGTGTATCATTGTTATTTTTTGCGCATAAAAATCTTCGTATCTCTGTAAATATGTGAGAACTTTTACCTTTGGCAAAACGCATGGACTCTTGTGATATGTTAATGCATAGTTGTTAGGTATGTCCGTGCAATCTATTTATTGTATGTATGTTTAAGAACGGCTTGAGTATAAATAAAAAGTTAAATGTTTTGTGCTTTACATGGTGTTTCATTTCTTTCACATAAAATGTACACACAAATCTTTTTATTATTAAATATATTCTAAATAAATAAGTACAGACCCAACAAACTGTTCTCTGAATTGTTGTATATATTAACAACATTACACAAATCAAATTATTTAATGTGTTCCACAAATCAAATTACAGTAGTATCTTGATCATAAACCACTGAAAAAACTTAGGGTATTTATGGGTTATTATGGGTTACTGGCCTAATTAATGAAATCTTTATAATTATTGATTGTTTGTGATACTAATCAAGATTTGTATCTCGAGGTAAAATTACAAGTTATCGACTTTTAAAAAAATAATGTGTTCTATTTAAAAATGGACAATTCAATTTTTTTTCCACCTATGGTTATATAAAAAATTGGTTTACCAATCTGTAAACAAAAGTTTTTTTGGTACAATTTTTTTCTCTGTTATGTTTGGATGGTCTGATGGTTAATTGGTTGGCACTTTGGCCTTTGATACCACTGGCATCTGGTTCGTATCCAAATTAAACTGTAGGTCTCGGTCCAATTAGCCCAAAGTGTGCAAAAAATGACCGTAGGACGACAAACCAAACCCTTACGTTTGGGGGAGGGAGACATGGCTTCTTATTCATCTAATGCAGGGGTGGCCAACCCTCTAGTCGCATGCGGCCCGCCTTGAACATTTTTTTCGGTCCGTGTGATGTATCACACTTTTACAAAATATATTTATTTTATAATAAAGTAGTAAAAACCAACATATTAAAAATACATCATTTGCGCATCCATATATTCAAAAATGAACTGTCGAAAGGATGAGAAAAAATTAACTTTGATTTTAAAATAATATTCTTGCGAATACAGGACAGATATTGACTGTTTTATTCATGAGTTCGCAGAATAATTAAATTATATTCGGCGAAACTCATGATGCTCGCCCATCTTGGAACATCTAATACAACCGGTTCTATGCTTCACTTTAAGTGACCGTCCTTAGATATTTGAGAAATCTGGCGCAAAAGTTGTTAGTGCTATTGGCTCAACTTACACTTGCGAATCATTTTTTTTTCTTTCCGAAAATGAAATTGGTCAAACATAAAACAAGCTCAAACATAACGGACGTTAACCTGCAACACCCATTACGATGTGCAAATACCCAGATGATTTATTTTTCAATCTTCGAATCCAGATATTGGAAAACTGGTAGGAGAAAAATGTTGCTATGTTTCCGGTGAAAGCAATAAATTTTAGACTTATAAATATGCGCATCAAATAAAATTAAAAAAAAAAAACAATACGATATCAATTGTATATTATTGAATTAAATTCATTAAACTAACTGATTTGTTTTAATTGCATTTATATTTCAGCCGTCTCACTTCAAAATAAAATTTTAAGAAAATTTGTAATTATGGTGGGGGCAACTGGCCTACCGATTACGGAGTACCAATGGGGTTAGAACCCTTAATCTCCTCATCTTAATTCATATACAAATTTATGATTAATAATTGGCTGCTTAATTTTAGTACGTATATAATATAAATAAAATTTCTAAAAATTTAAAAAAATCTAAAAATAAATAAAAAAAAAAATAAATAGTTTAAAATTAAAAGAATTTAAATTAAAAATTCGGTACGATTAGGAACCAGTTGTAGACGTCAAAAATATTAACTTGTAATTAAAAATTCTGATTTCTGAACGTGTGGGTCCTAATGATGAATCTGAAAGGTTAAGAATTATCCCCCCTCAAAAAAAAAAAAAAGAGACCGGTCTCGGTACCAAAGTTCTGGTATTTTATTTTCATTTTTTGATATTTTATGGTCAAATCCTTATGGTTAAAAAATAAACCTAACTGTGGTTACTAGTCTGCAAAAAAAAAGTAAGGTGTACATCGTAGCTGAATAGTGAATGGAGCTGGACTTCGATTCGGACCTTCAACCTTGTGGTCAGACATCCGTTTTTTTATCTCTGTGACAGTTTGTCTTGTTTAATGAAAGGCCACAAAAAGTTAAGCCAAATGGGATTTTAGATGCACAGTCAGATAATTTGTCTCAATGAACGTTTAAATCCACTCTTTTACTTGAATTCACTTGCGCTTGCTCAGAATAACAAACCTACCTCGCACTGTTCTAAATATTTTAAATTAATTCCTTATCCTGACGATTTTCTCCTGCTCTGACTGTACATACAACTGCCTAGATGAAAAAAAGTTCGCTTTTCACCTAAGCTATTTTGTCTCCTAATTTTTTTTTTTTTTTTACATGCAACTGATTTCATCATCATCTACACTTTTGATAGTTTTTGTTATTTTTCATTTTATAATTTTATTAAATAAATAATTCTTTTAAAAAAGAGGGCATTTAATTATTTTTCTTATTAACTCAAAGGGCATGAGACCGCCGCTATGTTTCAACATTTTACAATGAAGTAGCTAGTGGCCGCCACACGGCTGTGGATCTTCGTGTTAATCTATTCCAGCCTTCTCACTTTAAAATAAAATTTTAAGAAAATTTGTATGCATGGTGTGACCCTCGTGAATCTTACGCCTGGTTTAGAGTATGCAATTGAAACTTATTGTTACTATTAACAATAATAGATGGCAGCACAATCAGCAAAAATCTACGAAATTGTTCGTTGTTATAACATCAGGCGAGATTGCAAGTCGCGCAGGCTTTGTCTAGTGGTTACTTCGTTCATCTGACTTCTAATCAGGTCCAGGGTACACTGGCAATAGTCCACTGACGCGGTCCTGTGTTTTTGTTTTTTATTTTGATAAGGATGTGGTAAACAATGTTTTTAATTAATTCCCCCAGCGCTCATTTTAAAACTAAATTCTCGCTACCTTTTATCTCCTTTTTTTCTTCTATGTCGATGATAGAAGTGAACATGAAGGCCGCGAGTTCAAATCCAGGAAAATTATTCGCATGTGTAGATATGTGACACATCAAAAATAATGTTAATTTATTTTATATAATCAAAATAGAAACTTGTTTTTGAAATATATTATGCTTTTTTTTTTTTCTTTATGAAAGGCCTTATGAATTAAGCTAATACATGGTTTTGAAAGAAAATCTATTTATTCTATTGTATTTAATCTTAACTCAGGTATCGAAGTAGTCTGGACTACGCCTGCTTGTTAATTTTTTATTAAAATGAAAACATATTTAAATCTATATATATTTCTTGTACTGCCATCTTTTGGTGTTAATATGCTGTTGTTCTAATGCGGAGAGCAATACAGAGACAGTTAATCTTAATGCCATAAGCAAGAGCTGCACCATTGTTATTCAGTGAGCATTATTCGGAGTGCATGTGTAGCTTGAAGATAGGCTACGAAAGCGAGTAACACTACCCCCACAACGTTCTATGATCCTATTAGTCCGGGACCTACGGTTTAAAGTGGACCACTCACAAACATCTATGGCATCGCCGGTACTCGAACCCTCTGGTACCGAGCGCCAGAGCGCTAGCCACTCGACCATCGGGACCCCTTTTTCTTGGTCTTGATATAAATAATAATCTCAATAAAATCTGTGTAACAATTTCTGCATCGTGCCCTCTGGGAGGGGGGATGATTCTATGAATAGACGACATCTCCTTATTTGCCAAATTAAAGAATGTTTACATGGGAATAGGATGATACATATATATATATATATAATACATATATATATGTATATATATATATACACACATATATATATATATATATACAGGATTATAATTAAAGTCAAACTTTCAAAATGTTGCAAGTCTAATTAGCCCAAAATGTGCACACAGTGACCGTAGAGCGGCAAACTAAACCAATCTTCTTCAATGGCGCGACAGCCCCATGGTAGGCCAAGGCCATCTACCTATTGGCAGATTCCGAAACATGAGTTGTTTTTCATTTTATGGGGTAGGGTTGTCAACCCAACGCTATACAGTCATAATAGACCGGAACCTACGGTTTAAAATGAATTCCCAAATTATATTCACATATGATAAATTGAACACAGTGAGAAGATTTCATGTTTTTTTTGTTTTGAAAATTAAATCAACATTACTTTTTTTTTCGTTTTTATATTTTGCATGTGCATTTTTTAAACTTCTTTTGTTTTGCAAAATTAATGAAATTAGATTTGCTGATATCAATTAAATCAATTACAAGATGTTAGTTATATCATTTCCTTTTCAGTTAAAAATTTACTTTTAAGATATACAGGGTGATTATAATTTAAGTCCCACTTTAAAATGCCGTAAAAAAAACACTCGTCCCAGTGAATTCAAATTTGAACTGAAGGTACTTGAAGAAGGGGAAACGGTGCGGCATGAAAAAAAGTTCCAAAGTGTATTAATAGATGGCGCTGTAAGCGGCCTAAAGAAAGTGACTTCGGCTGCCAGTGATATTTTGAATCTAAATGACTACGTATTTGGCATGAGTTGCACATTCAACCAACTGTAGTGTTCAATTTGCTTGATTGTTTCGGTTTTTGAAGGAAAAAAAGGACTTCCAAGTCATTCAACAGTTGTGACACTGTTGAGTGGAAAGCCCATCCACTTTTTGATGCCATACCTTCATTCCAAATATGGATCAGGAAAAATTGGAACTTTTTTTTTTTGATAAATACTGGTTCTTTTGTTTACAGCATTTTGAAAGTGGGACTTTAATTATAATGCCACACACACACACATCTATTAATACACTTCACACATTTATGATGCCGTACCGTTTCCCTCTTCTTTATCTTTAAATTAATATTTTTAATTATGTTGATATTCATAAAAGCATTTTAATAACTTTAATTATAATCTTTAATAGAATCTCTAATGAAATTTCTTTCAAAACCACTTATAAGCATAATTAATAATGTTTTTCAAATTAATTATTTCAAAAAAAGTTTTTCATTTTCATTATATAGATAAAGATATATTTCTGAGTGTTAGACATCTACGCAGGCTATTGACTATTTGAATTCAAGATATCAGATATTTGACATAGAAAAAAGTAAAAAGGATAGGACATTTAATTTTAAAACTTTTCTAGAAAAAAAAAAATTTAAAATATTGTTTTCTATTCTTATTAAAAAGAAACAAAAACACAAACCATTTATATTGCCATAATACCCTAACGTTTCTCATAAAACAAAAACCCATAAGTTATTTCAAAAGCAAGTTTTCTGTTTTCACTCTACATGAATGATGAATGAAACTCATTTCTTATTTTACAGTGTGCTGCCATCTATCTTATCAATAGTAACAAAAGTTTGACTGCATTTGAACCGCGTAAGATTCCACCATGTTACAAATTATCATTAAATTTATTTTAAAGTAAAAGTAGCTGGAATATAGTTTTAAAATTAAAAAAATTATTTAATTTAAAAATATTGTTTAGCACTCTGCCTCTAAAAAGTAAAACAAAGGTTTCACAGTGTCCCGGCGATATCATGGATGGAGTGGTTCGGGCCACTTGAAAACTGGTCCCGGTCTAATAGGATCAGGCGCTGCGGAAGTGACTCCGCGTCCAAAGCCTGCGCCGTTTACAGCTACATGAATGTAATGCTAAGTGAGTAACGTCATTGCTGCGCTTTTTAAGGCATCAAAGATTGTCTAAGTATTTGTCAGCTGCATTAGAATAATAAGTTTCAATTTACTCTAAACCAAAGATTGCCAGAGGGTCACACCACTTACAAATTTTCTTATAATTTTATTTTGAAGTAAGAAGGCTGGAATATAAATGAAAATTAAAACAAATTATTTAGTTTAATGAATTCAACTCAATAATATACAATTGATATCGTATTTTTTTTAAACATTTATTTTATTTATGGACATATTTATAAGCCTAAAATTTATCTTTTTTACAGAAACTTATCAGTCAATCTTTCCTCTTACTAGTTTTTCAATATCTGAATTAGAAGACAGAGAAAAACAATCTCTATTATGCAGATAAATTTTAATCAGTTGATCTTAATGTCGTTTTATTTAATTTCATGCAGGAAAGCAATTGCTCACATCCAAATAAACCATAAAATATCTGCAGCAAATTTTTAAATTCCTGGGTATATTTCATCAAAATAGGAATATGTTTTGGAATTTCTTACTTCTCGATATTTTTTTTTTTTAAACGAATCATTCTGGAAATCTGCTAATTTCAGTAACATCAATGTCTTATCTTTTTTTTCAACCTCAAAGGCAAAAGGTTGAATGGAAAGTGGAAAAAATTTCTTGAAATCATCAAAATATTTATTGAATTCCTTTTTTGATTTCTTCAATTTCATGAAAACAAAAGTTGTTTTTGAATTGTTCACACGTTGGAAAATAGGTCAGAACGTTCTTTTTGCTTTTTTTAAACAAATTCAGTTTTTTACAAAGATTTGACTGCATGTGGGGTGCAACGTAGATCTACCTTTTCGTGGTGCACTCCGGGCAACGTCTGATAAAGCAAAAACAAAACACGTCCTTCAGTCTGGCTCTCAATGTGAGTTTCTTAGAGTACTGCATTGGAAAGCAGGTGTGCAAAATAAGACAGAGGATTTGACCCTTGGGTGCTCCTTCTTTGAGGATGTTGCCGCTAGAAACAGTATGAAAAAGCCCTGGCGAGAATTTATGTTATTCCTGAAGGCCTAAAAAAATCGGTGGCATTGCTGCGGCCTTTTGTAAGAATTTGTTTTTGATTTCTTCAATTTTAGCAGAGAATTGTGAAAACTGGCCATGTTGATTTCGTGCTTCTAACTGCACACACGTTGGAAAATACGTCAGAACGTTCTTTTGCTTTAGAGTTTTAAACAAATTCAGTTTTTTACAAAGATTGCAAGCAACATAGATCTACCTCCTCATGGTACACGCTGGGCAACGTCTAAGACGGCAAAATGATCTACAAACACGGCCTTCAGTCTGGCTCTCAGTGTGAGTGATTGTCCTATAACCAAGAGAGAGTATAATTAAAAAGACCCTTAGGTGCTTCTTTTGAGGTTGTTGCCGCTAAAACAGTCGAAGCCTGCTAAACAGTCACAAGCCCTGGTACGATCCTATTCATGATATCCTTGGATAGACTACTGAAAATTCGGTGGGATTTCTACGGCTTTTTTGTGGCCATGATTGTCTCCGAAAGCACCTTCCCAGAATGAAACTGGCTAATGGCCCTCTCTGTCTCCTGTGTGATAACCAGGAAGAAATGAATATTTCTCACTCACCTGTTCTGCACTGCCTCCTGTTTCTTTATGGAAGCGTTATCGGATTGCCAGACTTAAATGGATGGATTAAGTAATGTCCTTTGTTTCTATCTTGTTCTGTTACTTTTTTTTTCTTTATGATATCTGCTTGTCCTGTAAACTTGCCCTTGGAAATAAAAAAAAATAACTTCATGTTCGTTATTAATTGGTCTTTACTTCGCATTACAATACTAAGATTATTCTGTGGTCTGTAGAAGCTGTTAAGAATCATTGATGACTTATGTTAATTTGTTTTTTTAATAAATAGCTTATCTCGTAATTAGCTCTTGTTACGGATTCATTACTTTTCATGAATTTTGTAAGCTGTCGTTAATGGCTACTTAATGAATCTTCATTATTATTAATTTATTTTTCTCTTAATTTGTTTCAAAGAACGATTATCGTTCTTCTTTATTAATAGTGTTGCCTACTGTAGTACTTTTAATGACACTAAGCATTTCTTTTCAAATTAACACTTTTTTGCCTGTTCCGAGGCAGCACTTCGTGTAGAGTGATGTCTTAATAGCCTGTCACGCGTTCGCGCGGGAAGAAATGCACTTTAACATTTATTCTCCACTTCAGTCTGAAATATATAGGCGGTGTGTCTGTTGGTATTAGCGTGGAGTAAAGTTGAGAAGCTAGTTGTAAAAGTATGTGACTTCCAATGGACAGCTTTATTAGTTATTTAAAAAAAAAAAAAAATCTTGTCATTTGAGTTGTAGAGACGATAGCTCTGCAGGGATTTCACGCCCCAAAAGAGAAAAATGCAGTCTAATAAGCCTCTAACGGATTATGAAATCGGAAAATGTATTGGCTGAGCTGTCGTACAGTGATGTTAGTTATGACAGCGAGGCGAATGTGTCTCACAAATAACATGTTTAAAAATAGTGTTTTCAATAGCAATAATATAATTGCAACCAACTTATTCGGCAGTTATAAAGTATCCTGCAACAATAATGCATGTCACTTATTTTCATTATTTTGTTTCATTTCCATACATCAAGTGCCAGTGCATAATGTAACATTTAGTAACTAATTTCATCTCTAGTATCTGTCAAGCTTAAACAAAATTTTCTATCAAGAAGAGCCTAAATATTACTTAGTAAGCAGTATAAATTTGGGTTTGGTTTGTCGCTCTACGGTCATCTTCTGCGCACGAGGGTTTAACAGACCGGGACCTACAGTTTAAAGTGGATTCCGAACCACTACAAACATCCATGGCACCGCCGGGTTTTCGAACCCGAAACCTGCGGTACCGAGAGCCAGAGCGCTAGCCACTCGGCCATTCAGGCCCTTATAATAAATTTGGGAAGTAGAAAAGCCATTTTAATGAATTAAGTTGGAATGAACACATTTGCTCTGTCCAAAAAATAAACATTTCGTCAGAGAATTGTCGTTCTCGCGCCAGCACGCGACGGGACGTCAAAGCTAAAGAACCAATCACGCGCCAGAGCGTGGTTTGGAGTGTTGTCCCAATGACCAGTCACGCACTCGCGCGGTAATAGCTGCTCCGCAACATTCCATCACAGCTTCAATCGGTAATATACATTAGCTGTGTCTGCTAGCATTGGTGTAGTGCAGGGGCCTCCAAACTTTCCAGCCTTAGGGCCATACTGTTTACTCCAGTATGTACCAAGGGCCAAAATCGTTTTAGTTTTCTGCCATTATCTATAATTTCTAGTGTTTTAATGTGTTTTTTTATCCAAATTATTACAGCAACAATAAGCTATTCGCTGTCGCGGGTCGGATTGACGACACTGGCGGGCCGAATTTGGCCCGAGGGCCGTAGCTTGGAGACCCCTGGTGTAGAGTAAAGGTTAGAAGCTAGTTGTAATAGTATGTGGCTTTTAATTGTACAGCTTTATGAGCTGTTAAAAAAATCTTGTCATATGAGTTGTGGAGACGACTTTTTCTGCCTTCATGCTCCAAACACAGGAAAATACTATCCAATAAGTCTGTAACAGATGATGAAATTGCAGATGTGTTGAATGAGCTTTCGCACACGCATGTGGACAAAGAAACTAGCGCAATTACCATTTGTTAAAATTCTAAGAAGATATAGTTACGCCCCTGCACCTCGACTACTGCGGCCATGCCTACCTGCTGTATATGGCGTTGCAAGTAAAAAGAAGATTGAAATACAAAGTTTGAAGTTTCTGGCAAGGGGGTGCATCAGCTACATACATAGCTAAATTATAATTCTTTGCTCTATACGTAGCTAAATATTTTTGCTGCTCATTGTGGTTGTTTCTCATCCTACTTGGTAGGCAGCAACATCCAGACCAAGCCCATGAGCCCGTGTGGTCTCATGGAAGGAGGGAAAGGGGCAGCTTTTGTTGGGATAGAGTCTATTTGGCAGAAGTTTGACTTGGCTCCGTGGCGCTGACTTTTTTACTGGGTAGCGTTGCCAGCCCTATGCCAAACGTTCTACAGTCGTATTAGGCCGGAATCCACAATTTAAAGTAGATTCGAACCATTACAAAACATCCATGGCACCACCGGGACTTGCACCCGAAAACTGTGGCACCGAGCGCTAGTCACTCGGCCATCAGGCCTTTGGCTGCACATAGATTCAACATTATAAAAGCGTGCCGTTGAAAATAATTAGCTATACGAATAACCAAAAATTATAAGAGATCTATGTGTGTAGCCTTTTCATCATCTTTTATCATGGACCTGAATGGCCGAGTGTCTAGCGCTCAGTGCTACAGATTTCGGGTTCGAGTCGCGGCCGTACCATGGATGTTTGTAGTTGTTCGGAATCCACTTTAAGCCGTAGGTCCCGGTCGCATAGGACTGTAAGTGCCTCACGGAGCCAAGTCAGACTTCTACCTACGGGTGCTCCCAAACAACAGAAGTTGCTCCCTTCGCCCTTCAACCATGAGACCACACAGGTTTGTGGGCTTGGTCTAGAGGTCTACCAAGTAGGATAAGAAACAGAAACAGCATTATTTTATTCCTTTTAGTTCATTTTATGAAATATACAAGGTTGTTTTTTTAATTTCTTATTTGCAGCATATCGTTGTATTTTCCTTTTATTACAGAGCATCCTGGCCTCGGGTCACGAAAATCCCATCGAGAGCAACGTGAGGTTCTCGCGCCAACACTTTGGCACACCCTATCTAAACTATTGATTGGAATTAAAGATAGACATATAATGCTACTAATTGTACATTTAAAATACACAGTCCAGCCACATTAATGTGACCCCCACCTAAATAACCCATCACAAAAGGCAGGTGGCACATTGCAGTGGAGTGTATATAAAGGATTCCGCTTAATTCCACGTTAAACTGTAGGTCCCGGTTTAATTGGTGTTAAAAAATGTCCGAAGAGCGACAAACTAAACAGCTTTCGAGGATCTTGGACGTGTGGTTTTATTTTTCCAGTCGCCTTCCGAAGTTGGGCCCCAACTCTCTTTCTTTAAAATGTGGTTCAAACAAATAATAATATAAAAAAAAATTTTTTTAAAAAGGCAATTCCTACTTCTTTTCACTCCTTTATAAAAAAATTTTCATTCATTTTTTTTAAGTTTATCTGGCGCCCTCTATGGGTAGATACATGCAACTTAAATCTGAAAAAAAAAAAAAAAACTAAAATGAATGAATTAAATTTAGTGACTGAATTAATATTTGAAAAAACTGTATTTACATCCAGTGTCGTCCACTACGAGTTAAAAAAATGTATTTGAACCTGAGTGGATGAATAGAAAGTATTTTATGAACGACTGAAAATGTGAACAAGATATATATAGGGAGGGTGTGAACTAATAGAAGGAATTGAAAAATGATACGTTTTTTGCAAAATCCCTCCATTTGGTTTTCCACTAAAACTTGCAGTAGCTTCCAATATTATCAATTGATTGGCTTCATCACTATTATTTTGTTATATATATATATATAACAAAATAATAGCATATTAGCTGTTGTATATTTTTTTGTTATAGTGATATTATATTATTTTGATAAACTTGCTTATTTGGTTATGTATATATATTTATATATATATATATATATATATATACGTAACCAAATAATATTATTTGTTTAATTATTACATAAATTCACTTCTGTTATCACGATTTTTTCTCCTATTGCATCTCTTTCTTCTTTGAGGCTGATGTTTAACTGTACGTATAATTATCAATTTTGATTGAAATTCATCGACCTAAGCTGCTTGGTTGGCACGATTTTGACCTTTGAAAGTCGTCATTATTTAAGTTTACCATGGGGAAGGGGCAAAATATGATTTAACCACATATTATGATACATTATTTAGAGATTTACAAGGATTGCGTAATGATTTACTTATAAAAAAATATTGTAGTTAGGATGCATTTCCAAAGTGGCCCACAAGGTCATTTGGGTTGGTCACCCTTGTGATAAACATCTAACTGCATATTGAAGATGGTTTCATTTTCAGTCGTCGAATCCAGATATTGGAAAACTAGTAAGAGGGAAATGCCGGTAAGTTTCGGGGAAAACAATACATTTTAGACTTATAAATGTACACATAAAAAATAAAATAAAAATATTAAAATAAAAAACAATACGATATCAATTGTGTATTATTGAATTGATATCATTAAACTAAATAATTTGTTTTAAATTGCATTTATATACCAGAGTTTCAAACTTCAAAAATAAAATTTTAAAAATTATAAGTATGGCGTGGTCATCGTGAATCTTATGCCTGGTTTAGAGTACGCAATTGAAACTTATTGTTACTATTAATAATGATAGATGGCAGCACAATCTGCAAAAAAAACGAAAAGTTGGGCTACAATTATTACATTTATGCGTAGCATCAAACAGCGCAGGCTTTGTCTAGTGGTTACTTCGTTCATCTGACGTAAGGTCGGATAATCCAGGGTATTCTGGCAATAGTCCACTGACGCGGTCCTGTGTTTTTACTTTCCTTTTTAATAAGAATATAGTAAACAATATTTTTAATTAATTATTTTTTTTCCATTTTAAAACTAAATTCCTGTTACCTTTTATCTTCTTTTTTCTATGTCAATGATAGAGGTGAACAGGAAGGCTGTGAGTTCAAATCCAGTCAAATTTTACGCATGCGTAGATATGTAACACACCAGAAATAATGTTAATTTATTTTATATAATGAAAAAAGAAACTTGCTTTTGAAATATCTTATGGGGATTTTTTTAAGAGAGGTCTTATTAATTATGCTAATAAAAAGTTTTGAAAGAAATTCTATTTATTATATTCCATTTTATCACAACTCTGCTTCTCATGTATCGAAGTAGACACTCGACTACGCCTGTTTGTTAAGCCTTTTTTAAAATGAATACATATTTAAAAAAATACATTTATCGCACTGCCATCTTTTTGGTGTTAATATAAATAATAATCTCAATAAAATCGGATGCAACAACTTCTCCCTCGTGCCCTCTGTGTGGGGATGATTCTGTGAATGTACGACATCTCATTATTTACTCCAAATTGAAGAATGTTTACACTGGAGATACTTCTCATTTTAGTCTTTCGCACTTATACTACATGCCCTTATACAATTATTTATTTTTTTCAAAAAAAACTCTTTATTTATTCTTCCAAATTTATTTCATCGCCTTCAAAGTGATCTCCTCCGGACACAATGCACTTATGCCAACTTTTTCAATCCTCAATGCATGCTAAAAAGGCAAGGATGGCCTTCAAAGCACGCGGCGATTCATGTTGAATCTCTTCGACTCAAAAAAGGTGTCCCCGGAGTGGTGGTTTAGGGAATAACCAGAAGTCGCACGGTGTGAATACAGTGGTTGCCGAACGATTTGGGTTTCATTTTTGGCGAAAAAGTCACAAAGAATCAATGTAGTGTGAGCTGGCGCATTCAGTGTTTTCGGTACCAATCGAGATTTGACGCTTTCAGGTCCAAATGGAATTGACAGATCCTTTTGAAATTCTAACATCAGCAGCAAGGTCTCTAATAGTAAATCGTCGGTTTGCAAGCACCATATCTTTAATTTTTTGGACGTGAGCTTCGTCGGTTGAGGTGGAGGTCGACCAGAGGGTTCTTCGTCTTCAACGCGTTTTCTACCTTCTTTAAACTGTTTATACCACTTCTTCTGCCCAGGCTAGAATAAGAATAGACTATATAGATATATATGTATATATAGGGTGATTATAATTTAAGTCCACTTTCAAAATGCTAACCAAAAAAAAAAAAAAAGAAACACTCAGCACAATGAGTTCAAATTTGAACTGAAGATACTTGAAGAAAGTTGAAGCGGTACGACATCAAAAAAGTTCCAAAAAAGGAAGTGTATTAATAGATGGAGCTGTTAGCGGCCTAAAGAAAATAAATTCGGTTGGCAGTGATATTTTGAATCGAAATAACAACGTATTTGGTATAAGTTGCATTAAATCAATTAAATCAACTTGAATGTTTCTTTTTTAGTGTTCAATTTGCTTGAATTTTTCTGTTTTTTTTACAGCAACTTCTAGTATTTTGATTTGATTGTGATGGGGGCTGTAATTATAATCACCCTGTATATAAATAATAAGACTTAAATGTCTCATAATGTGAAGTAAACATTTCCCTGTGATGTAAATTATTGATCTGGTTTCGAATTAATTTTCATTAAAAACGTTCAGGTTATAGATAAAAAATTAATAAAAAGAGATGACATATTGATAAAACAATTTTTTTTAAATAAAATTTGTCGGATTTTTTACTCCTGCAAATAGAATTTTTTCAAAACCATTTATTAGCATAATTAATAAGGCCTCTGATATTTAAAAACAAACCCTCATAAGATATTTCAAAAGCGAGTGTATAAGATAAATTAACATTACTTGGATGTATTACATATCTACACGTGAGAACAATTTCACTGGATTTGAACTCGCAGCCTTCATGTTCACTTCTATCATTGACATAGAAAAAGGAAGATAAAAGGTAGCAGGAATTTAGTTTTAAAATGGAAGGAAAAAAAATTAATTAAATATATTGTTTACTATACTCTTATTACAAATGAAAAAAAAAACACAGGACCGCGCCAGTGGACTATTGCCAGAATACCCTGGATTATCCGACCTTACGTCAGAAGAACGAAGTAACCACTAGACAAAGCCTGCGCTGTTTGAGGTTACGCATAAATGTAATAATTGTAACCTAATTCTTCGTTTTTTGCAGATTGTGCTGCCCTCTATCATTATTTATAGCAACAAAAAGTTTCAATTGTATACTCTAAACCAGGCGCAAGGTTCACAAGGGTCACACCATATATAAAAATTTTCTTACAATTTTATTTTAAAGTGAGAAGCCTGGAATATAAATGAAAATTAAACTAATAATTTATTTTAATGAATTCAATTCAATAATATACAATTGATATCGTATTGATTTTATTTAAACATTTATTTTATTTTATGTGCACACTTCTAAATCTAAAATTTATTGTTTTTACAGGAAACTTACCAGCGATTTCCTCCTACTAGTTTTCTAACATCGAGATTCGAAGACTGAAAAAAGAAACCGTCTTCGATATGCAGTTGGATGTTTATCTGTTCATCTTAAACTGCAAGTCGTTTTATTTAATTTCCTGCATGAAAACAATTGCTCACAATAGTATGTACTTCTAGAAGAAACGTAAAATTTCAGCAGCAAATTTTTAAATTTCTGGGTATCTTTCACCAAAATAGAAATACATTTTGGAAATTCTTACTTCTTGATATTTGCTTTTTGAAACCGAATCATTCTGGAAATCAATTAATTAAATTTATATAGAAGTCGGATTAGAATGCCATTTGAACTTCAAATGCAAAATGTCCAATGAAAAGGGGAAAAAACATATTCTTTTATGTCCTTGAAATCATCAAAATGTTTATTGAATTCCTTTTTGGATTTCTTCAATTTTAGTAGAGAATTGTGAAAACGAGAGATGTTAATTTTGTGCTTTTAACCATTCATGTGCAGGAAAATATGTCAGAATGTTCTTTTTACTTTAAACAAATTCAGTTTTTACAAAGATTGCAACTGCATGTGGGGTGTAACGCAGATCTACCTAGTTGTGGTGCACTCCGGACAACGTCTGAAGTAATCCAAAATTGTGGCCTTCTGTCTGGCTTTCAGTGTGCATTTTTTAGAGGTGTGCAGTGGAACGCAGGTGGGTTGTCCCAAATCAAGAGAAAGAGAGAGAGGGTAATTAAAAAAGACTCTTAGGTGCTCCTTCTTTGTGGATGTTGCTGCTAGAAACAGTCAAGCCCTGGTACCATCCTATTCATGATACCCTGAACAGCCGAAAGGAAAAAACGGTGGCATTGCTAGGGCTTTTCTGAGGTTACGATTGTCTCCGCAAGCACCTTCACAGAACTTAACTGACCCCTGACCCTCTCTGTCTCCTATGTGATAACCAGGAAGAAACGGATTTGTCTCACTTTGCTTCCCGTTCTGTTGCGCTGCCTTCTGTTTCTTTATGGAATTGGATTGCCAAACTTAAGTGGATGGACTAACTGATGCCATTTGTTTCTCTCTTGTTCTTTGTATTTATTTTTTTAAGTATAATATCTGTTGTCCTGCAAACTTGCAATTGAAAAAAAAAAAAAAACAAACAAACCTGCATGTGCGTTATTAATTGTTCTTTACTTTGCATTGTAATTCCAAGATTATTCATAGGTTCTGTAAAATATGTTAGAATCATTTTTTGACTTACGTTAATTTGTTTTGTTACTAAATAGCTTATTTTGTAATTAGTTTGGTGCTGCAGTTCGCCCTACTTAATGAATTCTTCATTGTTGTTAATTTTTCTTTCCTTAATTGGTGTAAAAACACGAAAATTGTTCTTTGTGATTAATGCACTATCGCGAACTGTAGTGTTCTTTAAGGACACTAATAATTTATTTTCAAATTAACACTTTTTTTTGCTTGTTTCGAGCCAGACTTCGTACAGAGTGATGTCTCAATAGCTAGTCCCGTGCTCGCAAGTGAAGAAATGCATTTTAATATTTGTTCTCCGTTTCAGTCAGCGATATAGGGTGTCTGCTGTTATTGGCGTGGAGTAAAGTTTAGAAGCTATTTGTAAAGGTATGGGGTTAGAATTTATAGCTTTATTAGTTATTTAACAAAAATCTTGTCATTTGAGTCGTAGAGACGGCAGTTCTGCATGGCCTTCACGACCCCCAAAAAAGAAAAAGCTTTTAAGAGATGATGAAATTGCAAATGTGGTGGCTGAGTTTTCGGAGGAGTACCAGAGTGGTGTGAGTTAAAGAATTCCTTCCTCCCCCAAGGTGCCTATGATATTTTGAATTGTATATCATTGTCGTTCCTTATGCCACTTGAAGACATCTAGACCAAGCCCACGAACCTGTATGGACTCATGGGTGAAAAGAAAGGGAGCAGTTTTGGTTGTGATTGAGTATCCGTAGGTAGGAGTGGGCTCCTTGACGCTCTACAGCAGGAGTGGCCCACCGCGGCCCGCCTTGAATATTTTTCCTGCCCGTGAGATGTATCACACTTTTACAAAATATATATTTATTTTAGAATGGCCAAATGAGTGAAAATCAGTGTATTGAAATAATACATTATGTATGCATCCATACATTCAAAAATTAATTGCCGAAATGATGAGAAAAAAAGGAACTTTGATTTTAAAATAACATTCTTGCGAATAGAGGACAGATAGTGCAAACTAATATAACAAACTAATGCAACAAAACATGCTGAAACAGAGTTCATTAATCCAACTATAATGCCAAGTTGAAGATCTTTTAGGCACTAAAAAGTGTTACCAAGTGCACCACGGAGAGGTTGATCTTCTGCGCATCCATAATTAAAAGTATTGCAATTGTAATTGTTTTAAATGTAGTTTTTAATTAAAATATAGTATTAAAATACATTTTGTAACATATATTTGTGTATTATAAATTTCTAAGCCACGTGCTTGCGAATTGTATTTTGTATGAAATTAAAATTTTTTATTAAAGGAATTTCGGTTTCGTTTGCCGAAATGAAATCTTCCGTATTTTAACCATTACAGAAATTTAGCTCTGTATTCAACAGGTTGCTTTGGCCATGTAGTATGAAATAAAAAAATACAGAAATAGAACAAAATTATGCACGGTTTGTCCATGACTATGACCATTGTTATAATGACCAACATGGTTAAATCTGGGGTAGTAAAGACAAGTGTACACTGAAGTAGCGAAGGCTTAAGGTTCAAAACCTGGCTGTGCCTTGGATGTTTTGCTAGGGGTTCAGAATTCACTTTTAAACTGCACTGCTGCGCCCAAAAAGTAAGAGCAATTATTTTTTTTTTTCAAAAACTCTTTATTTATTCTTCCAAATTCATTTCATCGCCTTCAAAGTAATCCCCTCCGGACACAATACACTTGTGCCAACTTTTTTTCCAATCCTCAATACATGCTAAAAAGTCATCGGCAGGGATAGCCTTCAAAGTACACGAAGTTTCACGTTAAATCTTTTCAATTGACTCAAAACGGTGTCCCCGGAGCGGTCTTTTGAGTTTAGAGAATAGCCAGAAGTCGCACGGTGTGAATACGGTGGTTGTGGAACGATATGGGTTTCATTTTTGGCGAAAAATTCATCTTGCAGTGTGAGCTGGCGCATTCCGTGTTTTCGGTACCCATCGAGATTGACGCGTTTGAGGCCCAAAATGGAATGGACCAATCCTTTTGAAATTCCAACATCATCATCAAGGTTTCTAATTATAAATCGGCGGTTTGCAAGCACCCAATCTTAAATTTTTTGGACGTGAGCTTCGTCGGTTGAGGTGGAGGGTCCACCAGAGGGCTCTTCGTGTTCAACGCGTTCTCTGCCTTCTTTGAACTGTTTATACCACTTCTAAACATTTCTTTCCGATATAGGAATGCTCACCGAATGCTTTCTGCAACACTCTATACGTTTCTGCAAACAAAATTGATTGCAAGTTCTATTCTCAATGAATTCAGACATTTCAAAAATCACCGGACTCAGTTTCAGCGTCTCACAAAGCCAAGCGTAACGCAAACACTAATGAATATTTTGACGTGAAATTTCTCACAGATGTCAAGGACGGTGCCAGCAACCTAAAAAAAAAAAAAAAAATGAAATTCCTTAAGTCCCGATAATTTTAAATTGAAAATTAATCTTACTTTCTGGACACAGTAGTATATGTATATATATATATATTTGTAATATTCATACATGTGTGCTGATCCAAACAAGGTTACGCTTTTTAAAATATTATTTATTAATAACCCCGTCCATTTTGTTTAGGACAACTTTAAAATGAAATAGAATGTTGAAATAAATACCGCTGAAATTAAAAAGAGATGCATAAATAGGCATCTTGCATCCAGCGTAACAGGTTATTGGCAAATAGTCTGATCTTCAAGTCTTTTTCTTTTTTCTCCACATCTTAGCTAGGGCTATGTAGCATCCTTTCAGTTAAAAGGGAGAGGGTGGAATATAGGTGAGCATTGTCAATACCACAGCTCTCCAACGGGTGATGAGGAAAGGACAATGTCTTCAGGGAGGACCCTTTAAGGGGGTAAAGGGCCCCGCATTTGAGTATCCTATGGGCGGAAACCCAGAAAACTCTCACAAGGCAATCCATCCATTGTCACAATCGCCACTGAGTTTCCCCGTTTCTGAAAGCTGAGACTACAGCATGCCGAAAGCAGATTCGAATCGCAGTCCTCGTACCTGCTATCTGCGCACTTTGTCATTTGTCCACAAGTTGGGCAATCTTCGACCTATCAATCATCTACAATAAAATATAAAACATTGAATAAAATATTTTTATAGTATTAAAATATGATATTTACATTTTTTATTAAATTAAAGTTCAAAGAAGGCAGAGAACGTGTTGAAGGAGAAGAGCCCTCTGGTCGACCCTCCACCTCAACCGACGAAGCTCACGTCCAAAAATTAAAGATTTAGTGCTTGCAAACCGTCGATTTACAATTAGAGACCTTGCTGATGATGTTGGAATTTCAAAAGGATCGGTCATAAGTGCATTGTGTCCGGAGGGGATTACTTTGAAGGCAATGAAATAAATTTGGAAGAATAAACAAAGAGTTTCTGAATAAAAAAATAATTGGTCTTACTTTTTGGGCACAGTAGTATATAGAATGTGAATGAATTAAATGAACGTGTATAGGATGTGAATGAATTGAACGTGTTTAGAACAAGGCAGACACGAGTCCAGTTTGCGCAGTTTTTACGCCGCCCGCCATCCGATAGGTTTGTGGCCTCGCCCCGCCGAAGAAACTCGGACTCGGAAAAGAGATTGCGCCGGAAGCCGCCAACCGATTCTTCCCCAAAGTGGATTCGGGAACCCTCGGAGAAATTTACTTACCCCACACTCCGTCTTTTTAGGTGGATGCAATTAAGGGGGAGGGGAGGGGGCGAGATTAAGAGGCGCGCCTGTCACAGGGCTGATGGATCAGGGCGCAAAGTGACCCTGACACCCCGTCTGCCCGCACGAGCAAGGGGCGGATGCAGAGCTCGCTGGATTAAAATGAAAACGAAACTGTAGAAAAGACTTTTTTTTTTTCTTCCTTCCCTCCCTCCGAGAGGAATGGTATTAAGAGACTTGAATGTGTAAGTGGTATTTACGTTTTGGTTTTCGGTTGCTACGTTCTGAACGGAATAAATTGGAGCTTTTTAGAGAGAGGATTTCGGAAAATTTCGTGAATATGTTTGTCATGTTCAATATAAAACGAGTTTGAGAAAAGGAATTTTATTTGTTGCACCATTACGACAGTGTGGATGTGAGAGAAATTACTTTTTCAAGCGTTTCGAGGTGGGGTTTTTGATATCGATGTGTTTAATAGGTATCCGTTGTTATAAAATTTTTATTGGTTCTTAACGGATTAAAAAATGAGGGAAATAACCACACAATATAAACAGAAAAATGATGGCCATGGATGTCTGTAGTGGTTTGAAATCCACTTTAAAGCATAGCTACCGGTCTAATATGACTATAGAGTATTGGACGTTAAACTGACAACCCTACCCTGTAAAAAGATACGATCTCTTGTCTCGAAATCTGCCAGTCTGCTGACGGCTTTAGCCCACCATGGGCTGTAATGACAGGGCGTTAGTTAGTTAGATGCTTCCAAAAATGTGAAGCTAGAGATAAAAAAAAATATATATATAATTAAGAGCATTATAAAACAGATCAATCTTCTTGCGCAATACGAGAAACTTTCATTTCAAGCACTGTTATTTAAAAAAAAAAAACGTTGACTTTCAAGTGATTTTATATTCACGCGAGTTTTAAAACTGGCATGAAACATGTATTGCTATTATCTAACGAATCTAAGCTGTCTCTACATAACAAAAATGCTTGTTTATCTGTATTACATGCGTCCCATGATTACTTATGCAAGTCTAGTTTGGTGCTCCGCAGCAAAAGGAATTTGGACATCATCCAAGGATTTGAAAACAAAATCCTTCGGATGATCACCCACTCGCCTTGGTACTTCAGGAATCAAGATATTAGACAATAGCTTAAGTTCTCAAACATTCGCCAATGTATACTTAAAATTTCTGAAAATTTCTACAATAAACTTCCTCACACTTGCAATTCGGTTTTAAATTCTCTTCCTTTGTAAGATATTTCTTTGTTTAAAAATAGAAAAAAACCGCATACTGTTCTTAACATATAATCCGTTATTTCCCCCTCATTCCTTCATCTGAAGTGCCATTACTGCAAAACCCACCGGATGGTGGGCCTCCTTCTAATGTTAGTTTCTTCTCATTTCATTATCTTTCTCTTTTATTTTTTATTAATTATATATTTCTAGATATACTACTGTATCCAAAAAGTAAGACCAATTTTCAAATTAAATTTTCCGGGCATATGGTATTTCATTTTTTTTTTTCTTTTTAGGTTGTTGGCACTGTCCTTGACATCTGTGGGAAATTTTACGTCAAAATATGCGTTAGTAAATATGCAAAATATGCATTTACCATCAAAATATGCATTAGTGTTTGAATTAGGCTTGGCTTCCTGAGACGCTAAAACTGATTCCAGCGACTTTTGAAATGTCTGAATTAATTGAGCAAGAACTTGCGTTAAATTTTGGTTGCGGAAACGTATAGAATGTTACAGGAGGCATTCGGGGAGCATTCCTATATCGGAAAGAAATGTTTAGAAGTGGTAAAAATAGTTCAGAGAAGTCAGAGAAAACGTTGAAGACGAAGAGCCCTCTGGTCGACCACCAACCTCAACCGACGAAGCTCACGTCCAAAAATTAAAGATTTGGTGCTCGCAAACCATCGATTTACAATTAGAGACCTTGCTGATGATGTTGGAATTCCAAAATTCCCTTTTAAAAGATGTTTTGGGCCTCGAACGCGTCAAATCTTGATTGGTACCGAAAACACTGAATGCGTCAGCTCACACTACATTGATTCTTCGTGACCTTTTCGCCGAAAATGAAACCCATATCGTTCCACAACCCCCGTATTCACCTAATTTAGCATCGTGCTACTTCTAGCTATTCCCTAAACTCAAAAGACCACTCCGGGGACGCCGTTTTGAGTCGATTGAAGAGACATTTCAAAAATTGCCGGAATCCGTTTTAGCGTCTCACAAAGCCAAGCGTAACTCAAACACTAATGAATATTTTGGCGTCACATTTCACACAGATGTCAAGGACAGTGCCAATAACCTAAAAAAAAAAAAAAAATTAAAGGCCATATGCCTGGAAAATTTAAATTGATAACTGGTCTTACTTTTTGGACACACTAGTAAAATGCGTGTCATAAAATTTCAATGGGCATTGGTCTAATGCAACACTTCTCCAACATCAAGACAAGAAAGTCAAGATTGGCTGCTCCACAGCCAAAGTACTTTGCTTAAACCACTCCAGACCTCCCTCTAACGATTGTTATATATGAAGTCACGTTCTCTGCAGCTCATTTTGAATGGTCTGGCTTTCAAAACACAAACAGATTATTATTTCTAATCCCCCAAAATAGTGTCTAAGGATCCATCCCTGTTTATCAAAGTTAATTTAACCATCATTTAACAGATTTCTTTCTCTCAATTTGTAAGTGCTTCTTGTAGTATTTGAACAATTGCTTCTTTATAAAGTTCTAGTGTTATTAAACTGTGTTATATTTCTGTCTCTACTGAATTTAAGAGTTATTGTAGTATTCTGATCCATTGCTTCCTAAATTTCTTAGATTATTGAACATTGGTATACTTCAATATATGTATCCAATAAAAAGTATGTTCTTCTTCGCAACAGCTCCATGGTGGGCCAAGGCCATATACCTGCTGGCAGATTCCGAGGCAGGAGATGTTTTTCTTTTTACGGGGTAGGGTTGTCAGCCCTATGCTCAACAGTCATATGAGACCTGTATCTACTGTCTAAGGTGGAGTCCACATCAAAATTTTTTAATTTTTAAAAATAAATCACAAAATTATTTTGCGACTGTTTACTTAAATTTCTTTGTTATAAGATTCATGAAATAAGACTTGCTTATATCAATTATTATCAATCATTTGCAAGATAGTAGTTATATCTTATCCTTTCCAGTTCAAAATTTACTTTTAAGATATATATTGTGTTTGTTTTGATTTATGTATCAAATAGAGTATTGTGATTATATTTTATACTTTAAAACTCATCAATGAAGCTGATATTATAAAGAATGAATATTGAACCAGAAATCTTTAAGTCAGACGCGGGCAATGTATCTAAAAGCATTATCGTTGCTATATTTCGAAAACCCCTTGCAATAGTTTAGCAAAGAAGAAAAGAAAAAACACACCCCTTTTGAAGAACAGATTGCGTTCAAAAAAGGCTCTGGGCTTGTGGGATTTCATTTTGATGCAAACACAATATGGAACTAAGATGAATATGTTCCGCAATATGGGGATAAACAAATGCATCTGCGCTGGCGAAAAACAAGACGCCTGTGCTGGAAAGGCTCTCTCTTCTCATGCAAATACATCGCTGTTTTCGCATTTTAGACCTCCCCCGTATATTGTTTTACATTCCATTCCATCGCGATCAAATTGAAATGGCCGGTGTTTACAAAGAAAGAGGAATGCGGTTTTCGGATTTTCAACATATAATAGTGTTTCCTCGACAACAACAACAAAAAAGAAACTTGCGCATGCTCTATTGAGTTTTTGTACATTCTTTTATAAAAGGAATGCCTATACCTTGGCTTGCTTTTATATTTTTATCGCCTTGTCATACATTCATTTTTCTTGAAAAAATATAATTTGCATTTTTTTTTTCGTTATATTTATTCAACAAGAATTTCACACTTTGACTACTGGCCATGTCAGGTGTCAGGATGTGTTGATAGTAATTGCCAAAATGTTTTTTTTTTTCAAGAAAAGCAACTTATTTTTTATAACAAATATGATTGAAAAGTGATAAAACATGATTATGGATGCCATACTGATTACTAAGTAATACCTAGACCTTTCCTGATAATTATATGGGAAATATTTTGAATGCTCTCCAATGCCTAATTGAATGCAATGCCTCCAATGTGAAATTATTTCCTAAATGCCGCATTATTTGCTGGAGCGTGTTTAGTAACACTGAGCAAAACAAAGATTAGTTTGTCGCTCTACAGTCATTTTGTGAACACAATGGACTAATTAGACCGAGACCTACAGTTTAACATGGATTCCGAACCACTCACAAACATCCATGCCTCCGCCATTATTCGAACCTGAAGCCCGTGGTACCAAACGCCAGAGGGCTAGCCAATTGGCCATCAGACAGCAACAAAACGGTGAAGATAAGTGACAAAGTGCATTACTTTTGCATGATTATCACTGACAGATATTTAATATCAATGAATTATTACAAGTTGGTTGCGATGATATTATAACTAAACTCATGTTTGTAAAAATTGCAACACCATGAAGGAATCGTCATAATTGAATGAAATTTAATACACAGTTGAGTGGTAGTGGTGCAAATAAATAATTAAATGTTCAAAGCAAACAAACAATAACAAGAGATCGGAATCAGTATTTTGTGTAGCCACCACGCGCCGCAAGTGCGCTACTACACGACGTGGCATGGAGTCAAACAAATTTTGAATGTCTGCCTGAGGAAGAGCATTCCATATTGTTTGTATGCGCACCCAAAGTTCGTCTGCAGAAGCAACAGGACGAGGATCACGAGCGAGACGCCGACCAACGAAATCCCGCACATGTTCAATCGGCGATATATCCGGGAATACGCAGGCCAAGGAAGAACCTGTACCTGCCACGTTGCAAAGAAGGATTGAACAGTCCTAGCAATATGAGGGTGGGCATTTTCCTGTTGAAATAGCGTCTGACCTAGCGCCTGACCTAGAATCCTAGCGTCTGACACGAATTCGGCCATTCATGGTACCACAAATTAAAGCGGGATTCGTCAGAAAACATGACATGCTGCCAATCAGCACGCCAGTCTCTATGCTGAGCGGCCCATTGTAGCCGCAGGTGGCGATGGTTTAGCGTGAGAGGGATCTTGTATAAAGGAGTCTTGCGCGCAGTCCACGCTGCAGCAGACGTCTACGAATTGATGAAGCACACAATGAAACACCTGTAGCTATTGACCGCTGTGCTGCCAATTGTCTAGAGGAAGCTGTACAGTCCGTCAGCGCCATGCGGACCAGGTGTCTATCATCGCGAGCTGACGTCACATTTCGGGGTCCACTCCCGGATTTCCGAGTTGTCCGCACTCGTCCGTCCACTGCTTCCAAAGACGCATCACTGTGCTGCTGTTACACTGCACACGAGCGGCTACTGCACGATACGACAATCCAGCTTCAAGAAGGCTGATGATTTTCCCCGTTCAAACTCTGTAAGTTGTTCAAATCTCGCTCTCTTTCGTCGAAGAGGCATAAGTAACGATTGAACTAACGTTTACCACTAGCAGATAACCACCGATAACCATACACGCCTCGCTACAGCCGTCTATTTTTTCGGATCCATCCGCCGTTCAGAGGGCACTGCTCAGCATACGCATGCGCTACGCATTTGAAATTCAATCATTTGCATATCATGCGCTAATTTGCATTTCTGAAAATTTCAGCTCACTCGCGTAAGTCCTTCATGGTGTTGCAATTTTCACAAACATGAGTTAATAAAACTTGAGGAAGAATGAATTCGTCATTACTGTTATAACTGCCATCCCTCGTGTTTTCGTTCTAAACATCAGTCAACAAATGTGCAATTTCATCATCTGTTGGAGGCTTATTAGATTGCATTTTTTTTTTTGTCAAAACCAGCCGTCACACCAGATATGTATTGCCAATTGAAGCGGAGACGAAATTTTGAGGCGCAGATCTTCCAGCGTGACTGGCTATTGAAACTATGTACTTCAAACCCCGCGCCGGTGCGTGAATGGCTATTTAAGTTGATGGCATACCCTCTCTGGCACAATATCAGCAAAGAAAGTGTTAAAACAGGTAACAGCTATCTGCATATATAAAATTGTAATGTAGCATAACTTAAAACAACTATTCCAATGTAACTTAAAAATTAGAACACTTAGCTTTCTAATATGTTCTTTGATAGCATTATTTAATCCTGTGGCAAGCCAAAACAAAAAAATATATTATACAATTACTAAATTACAAATATATTCTAATTATTCCTTTTATAATTAATAAACAGACATTTTCTGTCTGGTGCCAGCGCGTACCTGTGTATCTTTATTTTGGGCCTAGAAGTGGAAACCTTCCAAGAATCTATAATTATATGTCTTTAAATGTGTTAAGTATTGTATTTGTGTACTGTTTGTGCGTGTGTCAATAAAGCTGCTGTGAATTCTCTAACCGGTGTCTCAAGTTTGCAACCCAGCCACACCCAGTTACAATCCAGCTGCCCTATTATGCACACTACAACAATGATCTCAAAATTATTGTTATTTTTTTTTTTATTCTCTTGGGTACTGTACCCTCAATGAAGCTGTGAATTCTCAAACTTGTGTCTTCAAGTCTCAACCCAACTACACCCAATTACAGTTACTACCACAATTTTTTTTTTTTTTTTTTACCCTCTTGTGTACTATACCTTTTTCCCTTTTTATTAATAGTTATTTGGTTTATATAAGAAAACAATAATCGCATAGATACACCCCTGTATACAGCCATTGAATTAGAAAAAAAAAAAAGTACTGAAGTATTATTAAAATATATATATATATGTATTGCCATTTAAACAAAAGAAGAAATCGCGAGACTGCAAACAACGTCATTTCCTGTTCCTGCCATTACGAGGAGGAAATCAAATAAGGAGGAAAAAATCAGCCCAACAAAGTTTCTGTGTTGCCTTCGTAGGAAATGTCAGGGGGTTGTTAATGCCCCTTAATCCTTTTCGAGTAACGGAGCGCGGTTCCTGGACTATCCGGCACAAATGCCGGATGCTGTTAGGAGAGGGCTGCATCGTAGTCAGAATTGGGCCCCCTAAGTGATTTAATTGAACCGAATTTCTGCATCTGGCAGCAGAAGAATAAATGGCCCACTGAGGATGATTGCATTTCCGGCTTTTTAAGTGAATCCATTTTCATCGGGACATTTTCCCTGCAGGATATATTTTATTTATTTATTTATTTTTTGTTCTCTTAAGACTAAAGTTAGGTTATATTTCGTCTGAAGTAAAGAATTATTGTCTTTGGAATCTCTTAGTGTTTCCTTTTGAATGGTCAGCTGTATTGATGTAGAGATGCCACCTACTGATGATTCTCCGTTGTTAACTGGAAGCCTGATGGCCAATCTGCTCTTTGGTACCACAGGCCTCAGGTTCGAATCTTGGTGGTAGCATGGATGTTTGTTAGACAAGTAGAAAATTTCAATTTTTTAAAATTTTAATTCAAATAAAACTCATTTCATAATTACTTAAAATAAAAAATGATTCAAATAGTTAATGGAATTTAATACTAGACGCAAAAAATAGTTTAAAAATGGATTTTTAAAAATAAATTTCTGCTTCGAAATAAAGAGTAGAATTTAAAAATCCTGCAGTATATAGATTTCTTCTTCAAAAGGAGGCTTGAGGACCCATTGGCTAAGGTTCTAGCCTTTGGTACCACAGGCTTCAGGTTCGAATCCTGGTGGGGGGGCATGGCTGTTTGTGAGTGGTTGAAATCCACTTTAAACTATAGGTCACGGTCTAATTGCCCAAAGTGTGCACAAATAAACCAAAGTGTCTACAAATGAATAAACCAAAACCACTGTTAATTGCTAAAATCTAAAACTTCTACAGAAATTAAAAAAAAACATGTTTTTCAATTAAATTTTCAGATTTGAGCAATTAAAAAATTTTCATCGATTTCAAGAACAATAGCTCTAGCTTGCACTAAAAGTTGAAAATGTTGAACAATTTTTCAAAATTAATAATTAAGAAAATAGCATTCAAACTCATTCAATAATGACCACAAATAAATACATTGCCTGTACTGCACTTTCCATTGTTATTAAAAAAGAAGTGTTTTTTTTACTTAAAGGGATGATAGAATTTGAGGAGAGTTAACTTTGCTGAGTTAACAGAGCTAACTTTGCTAAACACCTCGCCAAATTGGCTGTATTTTTTATCTTTTACCTTGCACAGTGCTCGTTTGGAATATTGGTATTGTAACGTCTTGGTCTATACTAAACGGCTTCAAGAAGAGGACCATTTTCAGGTTCATTGGAACATTTTAAAATTTACTTACAAACATTATATATATATATATATATATTCCAATGCAGCTGGTAAACAGACATGGGCGTCTTTGAATGCCTATAAGGGCTGTACCGATGTTACTCACTTTGCATGACCCAGGGGGCGCGTGTAACTTGATGGTAAGCCACGGACGCGGAGTCACAATACCCCCGCAGCGCTCTACGATCTTATTAGAACCGGAACCTACGGCTTAAAGTGGATTCTGAACCACTACAACACCCATGGGCAAAGCCGGGATTTGAACCCGTTCGGATTAGAGTTATATATATATAACTCTATTTACAAAAATGGAAATTAAGGACAGAAATTAAATACACAAGTGCAATTCATTACAAGTTCGGAGATTTTCAGAGTTCTCGATTCTACGACGATTCTACACTGGTCTGCGGCAGACCTTAACTATCACACGGCGTGATTCACGAAATCACAAGGGTCTCACTTTGACAGCACGCTGAAAACCTGTTCAGTCACTTCAGAGAAAAGAAAACAAAACAACACTTCTAATCGACTCGTCTCAGAACCCTCTCTCTCTTCTTCCCAAAAACCTCCCTTTAAGTAAATCCGTCAAGAGATGGGAGGGTAAGTCAGCTACCCTTACCTCTCTTTGGAGTAGCCATTTTCTCAGCTCCTGGCCTATCACCCATCCCGATGGAGCAAGTCATAGTATAGTTCATATTCAATCTGTAGTTGTTTCGATTTCTGTAGGTCGCACAGTTATGCGTTAATTTCATCATTATATATGGCACTGAATATCTGCTATCAGATTTGAGTAGCAAGTTGTTCTCATTAGTTCAAAACGCTAATTGCATATAATATAACTACCCACAATAAAGATCGTCTGCTGTCAAATTTGAGTGGTTTTTGTTGTTGTTGTTATACATTTGTCTTTCCTGGGAACGGAATGCCAAGACTCTTCTCAAGAGAAAAAAAAAATACAATAGTTTGTTGTGGGAATGCATGGAGGATCCTTACTACGCCTTTACTTAAAGGACATAGTTTGATGAAAAAGCTTAGCACTGGTATGTATAAGCCTTTTTGTAATAAGTTTTCATGAAGGTTTTCAATTTACAATATTATGCTTAGGCTTAGTACTGCTTAACAACTACTCTGCATACGAAATTTTAACCAACAGCAGTAAAGCAGAGTTTACTTTAAAAATAACAGACTTTTATTAAGATTTTACTTAGATAAGTAAATTACAAAAGATTCGCAGATCAGTAATTTCTAATTTACTAAAAATAAAGAAAATTTTTTGTAATAACTCAACAGTCCTTTATACTTTGAAATTTAACCATTATATGTAGAAATCATTATTTAACTCTTAATTGTCAAGAACCGATGTATTTATTGTAAAATACATTAACATATAATTAGGTGTATGGGTGCGCAGTAGATCTACCTCCCCGTGGTGCACCTGATAACACTTTTCAGTGGCTAAAAGATCTGCAACTTGCCATTATGTCTTCCTCCCCTCACTTTAATACTCTTCGAGTGCTACAGCGGAATGCCGGTGGACTGTCTCAATCCGAGAGCGCAGAACTTTTGCTGACTCTGTGTGAGAAGGATATTGATGTCTTTGCTATTATGGAGGCTAATTTGACAACCGACTGCCTGCGTAAACCCTCTTTACAGACTCGAAATGGTTCCTTCCCCGATATGCAGCTCCGGAGAGTCCATGGACTCCACGCATCTACTGCACTGTCCTGCTCTGAGCAAGACTTTTCTCGCCGAGCGATATTGGGAGGCTAGAGATATGTTAGATGAGTGAACTCTGTTTCAGCATGTTTTGTTGTAGAACAACGAAAAATAAAAATTTTTCGTTGTTCTTTTTATTGCTGTAACTGTTCATAATCTGCCATTGGAAATAATAATAATAAAAAATAATAATTAGGTGTATTTAAGTAATAATGCAGTGTGCAAGTTTGGCAACCAGATTGTAATTGGGTGTGGTAGGGTGGAGATACTTGAGGCACAGGTTGGAGAACTCGCAGTTTTATTTAGACAGACACATACAATTAGAGGCATACACTATTTAACACGTTTAAAGATAGATAATTATAAATTCGTGATAGATACACTGTTTCAAAGCCGAAAATCCGAAACTCGAATACGTGCAGGGTGAGCAAAATATACTTCTCTCCGAGGGAGAGTCTATAGACCACTAATACGCTGGGATACGCTAAATATATTTCTTCCCAGGATATTTCCATAAATTTCTCAGCGGGAACGCAAGTCGCGCTGTACATCCTCTCGGGTCAGAGTCTCGAGGCCAATTAATCATTTTTTCTGAACGCGGGGGAGGGGAGACGCTCTTGCCAGCATGCAGGAGGAAATAGAGTTACAATAATAGATATATCAACCAGTTTAAATTCTTTGAGACATTTGTTGCTTATAGAAATATTATTATTAATAATAATTTTTGCATTTGTTATATACAACTTTAATATCATTGCATTTATTTTTTTATTTTTCAGAACCTTTAAAAAGTTTAATTAATTTAAAAGTTTACGTTAATTTTTTTTAATTGTTTAATTGTTTATTAATTTATTAATTCATATTCTAAAATTTTTTGTGATTTTTTTAAATACTTTGATTTACATAATCCCTGAATGATTTACACTTATTTAATTACGGATATTATTGAGCATTAATAAAATATAATATTTGTACAAACTGAATATATAATAATATTTATAAATTATGACATGAAATGTTTTGAAGTAAATATTTTAAAATATTTAAATCTTATACATATTATGGTAAGTGCTTTAAAAATCTACAATTTCAATTTTTATTTCAGGATGCACTATACTTTATTTCGAAATCTTTATATCCTAATACATTTTTATATTATTGAATTCATACATTTCAATACGGAAAAAGGAGCAGCAAAATAAAAAAAAAAAAAATTATTATTAAATAAAATAAAATAAAAGTTCAGTTGGCACATTTTTTAGTATTTTTTTTTTAAATCAGTATTTTAGACTTAATTAAAATTTCAGTGTGATACATTACTCCCAAAATAAAATTTTTTGCTTTATGCAAAACTATTTTATCAGCATTACTGACTGGCATGAAATACATACTGATATTAAAAAATAAATAAAATAAATAAAAACGGATAAAAATACGAAGTATATTATAGAAGACGGTGAAATTCACACCCCTACCCTCTCCAGAAAAAAAAAAAAAAAACTAACTCCCCTACTAAAACCTCATAGAACCAAATTACACTTTTTATACTCTAAGATTAACTTTAGCCCCCCCCCCAGCACCCCTCTTCCCTTTTCGAAATTTATTTCACTTCACTTTCCAGGACCAATAAACTCGTTTTGGGTGGCTTTTTATGAAACTATAAATCCGAAATTTCTCGTATATACGGGAAAGCGAAATCTGTTGGAGTGTAGGCTTTTCCTTAGACCGCTCCACCCCCTCCTCCATCCCCGACTGCCCTTCATCCCAGGTATCCTCCCGCACTTTTAGGAGGGAGATTTGCTGTGCGACGGTCGCAGTGAAGAGGGTGCTTTTCGGGGCCGTAAGAGGTGACAGGGCAACCCTTGGAAACGGGCGGGCCGTTTCGCAGCCAGGGTCGTTCCGCAATCCCTATTAATTCCCCGGGCGGAGGGTGGGCCGCCGGCTTTAAATTTGATCCCCGGTCCGAGGAGCGTCCGGGCCATTAATTTCACTTAGGGGCCGGCCGGATCGATGGCGGTTGGAATTTTAGAGCGCGCGCGGACATAAATTCGCGCCTTTTCTCAAAGTGCAAAGACAGTTTAGCGATCCCATCAACCGCTAATGACTTTCGTTCGCGAATGTCACGCTGTAATGTGAGTGATGTGGCGGAGAGAAGCCGCCGCCCAGGGTTGCCCCATTCTCGCCAACCCTTGGCGCCGTTCTCCCAACTCGTGGCGGTCCAAAAATTCAAAATAAATATCAACTGAAGCATCGTTTGTGAACATTGTGATTGAAATCACAATTTTGAAGGTGGAAAAAAATATCGAAATTGTTACCTGTAAAATTTTGGGTATTGTTAACGAAAGCAGAGTTTTCCCTTCCTTGATTATTTTCTTTCGTGTCCTTGATTCCTTTCAGTGTTTATTATTGGTTAGTTTTTTTAAATAATTCTTTCACAAGCTATAGTATAGTATAGTATTCTTTCACAAGCTTAGTAATTTTTTTTAAATCTTTCTTCTTATTGGTTTTTATTTAAATTTCTCTGATGTGAAAATAATTATATTATTAAATAATTAAATAATGCAAAATTGTTCAAAAAAAGATCGTCTGGTGTGAAAGCAAAGATAACTTTAGTTAAAAATTGAAAATGATATTTTTCAAGTAAAGAAAATCGTGTGGAACTGTATAGTTTTATTATTATTTTTTAAGATTTCAAATTTCAAAATTCACAATAAATATCAACTGAAAAAACGCTTTACGTCTTTTGTGACCATTATACATGAATTATTAAGGTAACTGACCATGTTTAAATCACAATTTTCTGGTGGGAAAAAAAAATTGAAATTGCTACCCATAAAATTATGGGTATTGTTATCGAGAAAAATTTTTTTTCATTTCCTTGATCATTCTTTTTTTGCGTCCTTGATCACTTTTACCTTTTCTTATTGGTTCATTTTTATTTAAATCTTTCCACGAGCTATTCTTATTGGTTTATTTAAATGAATATTAAATAATCATTTAATTATATGATTAAATAATTAAATAATGCAAAGTTGTTCAAAAAGATCTCCTGGTGTGAAACAAAGATAATTTTATTTCAAAATTGAAAATAACATTTTTCAAGAAAAGAAAATCGTTTGGAATTCTCTCTTTTTTTTTTTTTTTTTTTTATTCATTTTAAGATTTCAAAATTGAAAATAAATATCAACATCAGTTTTGAACTTCATGTTTGAATTATCAACTGTCCACGTTCAAATCAAAATTTTCTGGTGAGTGGAAAAATGTTTTTAAATTGCTACCCTCAAAATTATGGCTATTGTTATCGAGAGCGGAATTTTTTGTTTCGTGTCTATGACCATTTACAACGATTCTTATTGGTTACTTTATTTAAAAATCCTGTCTCGAGCTATTCTTATTGGTTTGTTTAAATTTCTTTCACGTGCTAATAATTATATGACTAAATAACTAAATAATTTAAAAATTGTTCTAAAAGATCGTCTGGTGTGAAACAAAAATAATTTTATTTCAAAATTGAAAATGTTATTTTTCAAGAAAAGAAAATTGTTTGGAACTCAATAGTTTATTATTATTTTTTAAGATTTCAAATTTTAAAATTCAAAATAAATAACAACTTTCAACAAATATCAGCATCTTTTGAACATTATGTGTGAGCTATCAAGGCAACTGACCACATTCAAATCACAATTTTCGGGTGAGGAAAAATCGAAATTGTTGCATATAAAATTATGCGTATTGTTATCGAGAGAGGAGGTTTTTCGTTTCCTTACTCATGATTTGCTTTTAGTATTTCAATGCAACAGTGTTTTTCTTATCTGTGTCTTTATTCAATGACTCACAATAATGATTAATCTGTGCCCTTATCATCTTCATTATTATACGCTCTTCTTATCATTATTTTGTATTATTCCTTTTATTTATTATCTCGCCTGAAAAATCTTTTTTTTATATTCATCTGAACTCAATGTAAAAAAATTATTAATAAAAAAATTAATCTATGCAATTTTGACTTCAGATACCTTTTTATTTACTTATATTTAGTATGACTTATTCAGTTTTCATAAGCGATTAGGTTTAATTTTGTTGCCCCCCAAAAAAAAAAAAAAAAAAATCGGTGGGGAGCATCTGATAACGAATATCAACACGGAAATATACAGAGTGATTATCATTAAAGTTCCACTTTCAAAATGCTGTAAAAAAAAAAGAACCACTCGTCATAATGAGTTCAGATTTGAACTGAAGATACTTGAAGAAAATGGAAACGGTACGGCATCAAGAAAGAGTTCCAAAATGTATCAATAGATGGCTCTGTAAGCGGCATAAAGAAAGTGAATTCGGCTGCCAGTGATATTTTGAATCGAAATGACAGCGTATTTGGCATGAGTTGCACATTCAACCAAGTGTAGTGTTCAATGTGCTTGATTGTTTCGGTTTTTTGACTTAAAAATGACTTCCAAGCCATTCAACAGTTGTGACACTGTGAGTGGAAAGCCCATCCACCACGGCAAGGTCATACCCAATTGGATGGGGAAAATCGGTGGAACTTTTTTTTTTGATGCCCTGCCGTTTCCCCCTTTCTCAAGTATATTCAGTTCAAATTTGAACTCATTGTGGCGAGTGGTTTTTTTTATCGTTTTGAAAAATGGGACTTTAATTATAATCATATATATCCCTGTATATAGCATTTTATTTTGGTTCAATTATTACATGCTATTTTGAACATAACGTATTGATTAGATTTTTGCATCTTCCAGTATAATTTTGCATTTTTATTGACTGATTTTCCCATTCCTCCTATAGAGTTTTTTGCAAAGTATTTAAAAGAATAATTATCCTAGAAATAAAATACATGTGTTATGTTAAATGTAATAAACAAATAGCAATTGACCATTTCATCTATAAGTTTGAACGTTTGCTTTAAAAAAAAAAATATATGTTTGAAGTAATTCTGTCATAAAAGGAAGAGTACAAAATAATGATGATAAGAGTAAATAATAATGATGATAAGAATACATATTAATAATTATTATGAGTCACTGAATAAAGATTCACTTGCAGAAATCGTCAATCAGAAAGAAGAACCGAGTAAATGAAATAAACAAAGCAAAGACGTTTATGAAATATGAACGAGATAGATGAACGGATTTATATAATAATAATAACTAAAAAAATAATAGGTGGACAGAAATACAGGTTATCTCTAAAAAATTTAGAATTTAATGTAAAAACCAAACGCATAACAGCATTTTTTTCGAAAATAAAATAATTAAAAAAGAAACTACAAAATTCCAAACGATTTTCTTGTTTTGAAAAATCTCGTTTTCGTTTTGAAATAAAAGTGTCTTTGCTTTCACCAGACGATTTTAGGGCAATTTTACATTGTTTATTTAATAATTTAATTATTATCTCGTAAAATAAATATTATGAAAAAAATGCTCCTGAAAGAAATTTATATGTATAAAATAGTTCTGAAAGAAATTTAAAAAAAAAAATAAAAAAAGGCTCATGAAAGTAATTAAAAAAAAAAAAATGAAAAGGGGACAAGAAAGCTACGGAAGCGAACGAAGCTTATCAAAACAATGTCATACTTCGTTCAAAAATAAATCATTAAGTAAAAAAAAAATTCAGTTTTTAAAAATAAAAATTAGAATTATTAAAATTTATTAATTTAATTAAACTTAAAAAAGATATAAAAATATATTTTAATATATATATATATATTTTAAAATATATCTTTCCTTTTGACAAAAATTTATTTATACTTGCTTTCCTTTTTTCCTTGAGGACAACTTTAAACTTTTTACAAGAAATATTTTGGAACTTAATTCAAAAGAAGTATGAAAAAAAAAACTGTTCTTATCAGTGTTTTTTAAAGAGCTTTGTTAAAAACTTTTAAAGAAACAAAAAATATTAAAATATTATATTAATTTAAAAAGCATAAAAATATTAAAATTAAATATTTTTTATATTAAAAACATTACAAAAACATTAAAATAATTATTAATATAAAAATATATAAATATTTGTATATAATCAATATTAAAGTTGTATAATAAAGTCTGTTAAATATTAAAGTTGTATAATAAATTCTGTTAAATATTAAAGTTTTATAATAAATTCGATTAAATATTAAAAGTTGTATAATAAATTCGATTAAATATTAAAGTTGTATAATAAATTCGATTAAATATTAAAGTTGTATAATAAATTCTGTTAAATATTAAAGTTGTATAATAAATTCGATTAAATATTAAAGTTGTATACTAAATTGAAGTTGTACAATAAATTCCATTAAATATTAAACTGTATAATAAATTAAAGCAATCAAAAAATAGACTTTTAGACGTCATATTTTAAATACTTACACTAATAAAAATTCTGCTTGCTTAAAAATAAACATAATTCTTTTATCTAATAAATATTCTAATTACAATTTTATAAAATACATCACTTTTAAACTTCAGTAGTTTTTATAATTTACAACTTAACTGACATGTAACATTATTCAATTTTCAGTAGAAAATCGATTTTGAATACGAAGAAATTGATTATCAATAAAGTAAAAAAAAAAGTTTAATTTTTAAAGGATAAAATTAACTTCTACAAAACAAAATATTCCTTCTTTCTCAACTTCCAATTTTTTGATGATTATTGTTTTAAACAAGTAATATAAAAGTCAATTAAATTTTAAAGTTTTAAAGTCAATTCCTACTTTTTTTCCACTCTATTGCAGAAAGACCTTTATAAATAATTTTCATTCATTTTTTAAGTTTATCGGGCGCCATCTATGGGTAGATAGATGCAACTTAAATCTAAAAAAACTAGAATTAATGAATTCAATTTAATGAATGAATTAATATTTGAAAAAAAACTGCATTAATATCCAGTGTCATCCACTACAAGTTTAAAAAAATTCATTTGAATTTTAGTGGATGAATAAAAGTATTTTATTAACGTTTGAAAATTTGAACAAGATATATAGAGGGAGAGTGGGGAGCTAATAGAAGGAATTGGATAACACTATTAAATTTTCAGTAGAAAATCGATTTTGAATATGAAGAAAGTGATTATCAATAAAAAAAAAAGTTTTAAGGGGATAAAATTAACTTCGACAAAACAAAATATTCCCTCTTTCTCAAGTTATAATTTTACATTATCATTGTTTTTAAAGAAAACTCTTTTAAAAAAATGCCGCCAAATGGGGCGATGAGTCGCCAAGCCCGGAGCTCGGAAGTCGGTGTGCTTGTGCAGAGTTTTAAAATAAGTGAGCGTTCCCAGGAGTGTGGGGAGGGGCCTGCGGGGCGTCGCGCGCGGAGATTGGACGGGGAGGTAATGGGAAACCCCGCGCACTCCATATCTGTCACCGGGCTAATCCCGGCCGCAGACGATCTTTCTGGCGCGCTAATTGAGTGGAATGCGCTAATTGGCTGCGATTCCGCACGCCGGCAAAAAGACCAAGAAACGCCAAGGAATTTAAGCCGACGCGAAATTGCGTTAAGTTGGCGGGATAATTGCGCTAATTGCATTGGCCCGCAAAATAAACATGCGGGCGGCCGCTAATGAACGTAGGGGGCCCCGGATTCGGAATTTCGCGCGCGATAAATTGATTTCGGAAACGTTTGCGAATTTGAAATAAGTTCTCTCATTTCAACCCCTGCTCTCTGCCGAAAATAAAAGAAGTTCAATTATCCAATTCGCGTCGGCTCTCGCAATTAACCGCTGAAAGCAGGAAAGAGCGCATTTTCTGCCAGAATTATCATTGGGCGAAATTCAATTAGGGCCTCGTTTTATGGCGAAGATTTTTCAGAGAATTCGGAATTTGCGCCAAAACTGCATTTCGATTGAAGGCTTTTAGATGCAATTAGACGATCGAGTTACGAGCAGTTCTTTGCCTCTCTCACATTTTCTGACGAGGGGAAAAATTGGATAAGTTTCATTTTGATTCGTAAAACATCAAATTCGATAGAATGCAGGAAATACGCAACATAATTTTTATGTTGATTCGCACATTTTTAATCATTATTATCTGAAAACAAATCGAGTTAAAAACATTACAATCTTGAATTTTAAGATTTAACACTTATAAAAGAGAAGCGGTTTTAAAAATTCTATCACATTAAACATTTTTTCGATCTCTTTTTTTACAACTGTTACAATTTATTATTTCTGATAAATTATTTAATATAATATTTATGTACATATAAATATATATGTTGCTTATGTATTTATTAGTATCAATTTAAAAACATTCATATTAAAAAAGGATCATCAAATTATAAGATGATAATTCTGATGATTCATTATTTATAAAAAGCAGTAGTTGAACATTTTCTTTCATGTTACATATTTTTTACTGAAGATGAATATTCTTTTTTTTTTTATGTAACTCAAGGTCTGATTAAAAAACACCATAAATCATTTTAAATTATACATAGATAATATATCCTCATTTCTAAAAAGAAATTGAAAATTTCTGTTCCTTTGCATATTTATTATTTTTTTCCAAAATTAATTTAGCACAATAGTTAGTTCAAAATCATTTATATATAATCTTTTTTTCCACGCATTTGGATGGAATTCGTATACATTTATATGTAGATTTTGAGCTCATCAATTTTAAAGCAATCTTATTGAAAGACTAATAAAACTATAGTCTTAATGATTCATCATTTATATAACAGTTGATTTTTTCCCATTACATATTTTTAATTCAAAATTAAAATCCAATTGACTCAATTTAATAATTACTTATTTTTAATTACAGATATGAATATTTGGTTTGACTCGCATATTTCGTTGAAGTACTTATCCTTAAGATTCTTTTTAAAAATCTAACTGAAGAGTTAATTTAATAATCATGATAAATTATTTTAAATTGTACATATATTTTGACTCACACATTTGATTGAAATTCGTATACACTTTTAATTATTCATATTTTAAGAAAATCAATTGTAGGATTATAAATTTGAAGATTCATTATTTTCATATATAAAAATTGGTTTTGAAATTTCTTTCCTATTCATAATTTTTACCTTTCATTAAAATTATTTTTAAAAATCTGCCTGAATAGTTAATTTAATAATCATGATGTATATATATATATATATATATATATATATATAGGGTGAAAATTTCTTTCCTATTGCAGATTTTTTGCTCATCATTAAGATTATTTTTTTTTTTTTACAATCTGACTGAATAATTAATTTAATAATTATGGTAAATAATTTTAAATTGCACATATGTATATTTGTTCTGTCACACATTCGGTTGAAATTCGTATACACTTTTAATTGTTTACATTTAAGAAAACCTAGTTGTAGTACGATAATTTTAGTGATTCCTTATTTATAAACAGATGTGCTACGAATTAGTTTTATATATTTTCCATTCTTACATCAGACATCAGTTTATTACATTTGTTAAATTATTATATTCGTACTCATACTTTTTATAACATAAATAACGAAAAATTCATAAAAAAATAAACTGGCAAAAAAAAAAATTATTATTTCAAATAACGACGAAAAATCATTATCAAAATATTATAAATTTTAATATATTAAATGCATTTTAAATAGTGTTAAAACAAAAAGAAAAAAATTTAATTCACCGAAACCTTAATTCTATATATTTATTTAGTTCAACTTAATTGATTTCAAATGATGTTACAGTAGTGTATCATAATAATTTTAAAGTCCTAAGTTTAAATAACAATAAACTATGTTGTGAAAAAAATTGTCTCAATATTTAGGGAAAAACAGTTAACCGTCTAATGTTAAACTGAAAAATTTCTGAAAACCCTAGTTATATAATTAAATTATTAATTAAAAAAATCCAATTTTTAATGTTCTATTGAAATAAGAAGTTTTTTTAGAAGAAGATAACTAAGAAGTTTTTTTAATATTTACTTACTGTGAAAAGAGATTTGTTTGGTTTGCAGCTCTGCGGCCATTTTGTGCATACTTTAGAGTTAGGCTAAACAAACCGGGACCTACAGCGTGGTACACCTTAACGTGGATTCGAACTACTCACAAACACCCGTGCCACCGCCAGGATTCGAACCTGAATCCATCAGTACCAACGGCCAGAGCACACATCAGTTGCCCATCAGGTTGCAATTGCAAAAAGAGAAGTTAAGTTTAAATAATTTCCATTTTAATAAACTAAGATGAAAAAGAAAAAAAAAATACTTACAAATATTTTTGAAATAAAATAATAGTTTCTTTCTTTGTTTTACTTCTACTTAAAATACATTTAACTTTTAATCAAAATAAGTTTTTATAAACATTACATTATATTTTAATGTAATGAAATTTTTCTCATTATTTTAAATATTAATTTTTTATATATGTAAATCAGTTTTTTATGCTTATTATTTATTTTATGTTTATTATTAATTTTATTTTTATATAAAGCAGTGTATCAAAATATATCTTTTATTTTTTTCAAACAGTTCATTTCTAGTTTAGAATATTTTTCAGTTCAATTTTATATTTTTATTATTTGATATAATTATTTCATTAATTTAGCATAATTTTTGCCTATTGTTCATATAAAAACATCATTTAGTTTATTGTTCATATAAAACTATAATATAAAATTTTGAAATGCAACTTTTGTGAAAGCATTAAATTCTCAATAAAAGAATTTGTGCTTTATATTTTTAAAGATATACAGGAATGAAGTATTTATATTTTTTTTGTATTTACATGTTTAAGTTAACATTAATTTTATTTTGTTATATTTGATTTGATGCATCTTTTAATTTATTAATTTTGTTCAGGAATATTTCCCATTTCTATCCATAGATGGCGCGGTATGTGAAGAATCAGTACAACCATCAGAGAGATAACTATGGCTTCAAATAAATAAAAAAAAAAAAATTGTTAAGACTTGTTCAGATTATGAGGACGGTTTTGGAAAATCGAAGCCATGTTTTTCTAATAGATATAATTTTTATGCATACGCATAATAATTTTTATGCATAAAAAAGTGAAATTGCATAAGTAAGATTTTTAAAGTATACAATCATAGTTAAAAATACTTAATCATAAATCACAAGTTAAAGTGTTCAATCACAAGTTAATAGTAAGGAAAAATATTATTATCTTTATTAAAGAAAATATTTGAAAATTATAAATCCGTCTATTGTAAAATTCGTTTTTGATATAAGATATTTATTGGATTATGATTTTGCCATTACTTAGTCTTACAAATAATTACTTTAATCATTTTAGTTAAATTATTAATTAATAATTTATTGATGATCATTTTACATGACAAAGATATTTTTATTAAAATAAAAAGCAAAAAAAAAGTAAATTAAATTGAAAAAATATTAAAGTAAATTAAAAAAAAAAAAAAATTAAAGTTATTAAATTAAATTAAACAGTAAAACCTTGCAAAATCTAGCATGATATACACTAACTATATTAAAAAAAAGTGATAAAATAATTTTTAAAAAATATTACATTTTTGATAAATGAAATTAATTGAAATTATTTATTATTAAGAACAGCAAATTTTTTTAAATAATTTAAACAACATTGATATGCTATAAGCATTTTTAGGCAATTGATAATATTCTATTATACTTTTGATTTTTTTAATCTAGTAAATTACAGAAAGTATAGCTAATAATAATAAAAATGCCCGAGTTAATTTAACGTCTTTTTGTTTGAAATTTTTAATCAATTAACTAACACTCTGAACAGTTCTTTAAGGAAATACAGAAGGAAGTATTTTTTAAAATTCTTGGTTAGGTTTACCTGAATTATTTCTCATAATTTTGCTCTCGTTTCCTTTTCAATTCTTTCTCAAGTAAAAAAAAAAAAAAAAAAAAAAAAAAAAAACAATTCTTGTTTTCACTTGATTACATTTTTGCATTGTAAAGTGCATATTTGGCATATCTTTACAAAATTATAGCCTTTTATAGAGTAATATAAGAAAAAATTAATTATTTTAAAATAAATAATAATTTACTTACTTACATGGGGTTTCAAAACAATATTAAATGAAAAAATATATATATATATTTAATTGGCTGGGCAGGTATACAAGCTATCCATGAAATTTAGAATTTAATGTGAGAACAAATCACTTATTAGCAATCTTAAATAGACGAAGAAAGAAAAGTAACAGTAAATCATATGCAGGTAGTAAATTATGCTCATAAATTATCGTTCAAAAAAAACTAAAATAAAAAAAAAAAAGAAAACAGATTAAATAAAAAATTAAAAAAAAAAAGTTCCAAACAATTATAAAAATCACACGAAAGAAATTAAAAAAACAAACAAACTATAGAATTCCAAACGATTTTATAAGATCAAAGGAAAAGAACTTTAAAAAATAAAAAATAAAGAATTCAATAAAACGATTTTATAAAAAAGCAAGTAAAAAAAAAAAAAAAAAATTATAGAATTCCAAACGATTTTATAAAAAGCACTAAAAAAAAGAAATTCAAAAAATAAAAAATTATAGAATTCCAAACGATTTTATAAAAAAAAAGCACGTAAAAAAAAGAAATAAAAAAAAAAAGTATAGAATTCCAAATGATTTTTATATATAAAAAAAAAAAAAGCGCTAAATAAACCGCGAAAAGAAATTTTATAAAAAAGGCACGTGAAAGTAATTTAAATAAACCAATAAGAATATATATAAGAAATTTAAAATAATAATAAATAAACCAATAAGAATAGTTTGTGAAAGAAATTTAAAATAATAATAAATAAACCAATCAGAAACTTTGAAAGTGGTCCAGAACATCGCTGACCCACTCTCCCCCAAAATAATACCCATATATTTTGTGGGTAAAAACAGTTATACAAATTTTAACTTGTATACCTGTTTGTACGTTACGTTATGTACTTTTGTAAGCTAGATTAAAATTAAAAGTTTTCGTGATTTTTTGAATGTTTCAGTTAAAAATCTACTTGATTCAAAGTTACAAAATTGTTGCAATTTTTCAACTGTAAAAATTATTGACAACATCTGTATTCTGTATATTCTAAATTTTGCAAATTTCTTGCAAAATAAAAATCGTTTGCAAGGCATTAAAAAAAAAAAAAAATGCTTCAGTAATTAAAAAATTCTGCTTTTGTAAACATTAGTTAATAAATTAAAAAGGATTTGATATTATTTTTTAAAAAATTTCTGACTTCATTTTAATGATATTTATAACAGCGTTAATGCTCATTGTAAAGTTCGTAAATCTACAAAAAACAAGTAATATAAAAATTTTTTTTTTTAAAGTCAATTCCTACTTTTTATTACAGAAAGTCCTTTTATAAATAATTTTCATTCGTTTTTTTAAGTTTATCAGGCTCCATCTATGGGTAGATACATGCAACTTAAGTCTAAAAAATGAAATTAATTAATTAAATTTAATGACTGAATTAATATTTGAAACAACTGCATTAACATCCAGTGCCATCCACGACAAGTTCCAAAAAAATGTATTTGAACTTGAGTGGATGAATAAAAGTATTTTATGAACGATTGAAAATGCGAACAAGATATATAGAGGGAGAGTGTGAACTAATAGAAGGCATTGAATAAATTATAATTTAAATATATGCTAATTAAAAATTAACTACGATTTAAGAATTTCGAAAATACAGTGCAGAAGAATAATGATAATTATCCTTTTTTTTTATTTTTTTTTGTATTTTCTCAGTCTGCACCTATATGACAAACGCTTCTTTTGTCGTCTTGCGCAGTAAAACGAAATCATACATCAAATTTTTTTTTTTTTTTTGTGACGAAGTTCTATAAAACAGAAAGACGAGGAAAGCCTTTACAGCAAAATAAGTTTAAAACGATACATTATCCTTAAAAGAGATGCTTTTACAAATTGTTACTTTTTATTTTTTTATTATTATTATTATTATTTTGCGTGAGTTATTTTTGCGAAATAAGTTCGTTAAATAAAAGTATTTTTAAAACGATATAATAAAGCGTAAATGTTAAAAAAAAAAAAAAAAAAAAAAATGGTGTGAAATTACTCTCTGGTTGCATCTTTTTTCTTAATCAAGACGACAATGAAACTTGTTAGGGAGAGAGAGAGTGAGAGAAGTGCGAATAATCTCCTGAATAATATCTCTTCATGGATATGCTGTTTTTTTGCGTTTTTGCTGTTGGCAACAAGCTCTGAGCGAGCGAGCAGCGCCGCGGCCGGCGGAACGCTGCAATTAATTAGCGGGCGAAAAAGCGGAGCAGCGTTAGCTCTCGAATTTAAGCCTAATGTAAGAATTAATAACTCAGATTAAAGATATCACTTAACAATGATTATCCGTGCGAAGACTCATTTAGTAACGCTTCACGCTTCGCCAATGTAGTGAAAATAGGAAAAGTCTCATTAAGACGACTTTGGCCACAAGAGGGCGCTATTAGCGGGCCGCTATTTACTTTAACTTCCACTTTAAAATTGCTTTCCTCCGATATTCTTCTTCTTCTTCTTTTTTATTTTTTGATTCTTCGTCTTTTGATTCTCTCTTTTTTCTTTTCTTCTTTATTATTCGCTACTTGCTCTCTCTCTCTCTGGTCGCCATTTTTTTTTTAAGCACCTCCTGAATTCTTCTTTTCAAGAGAAAAACAAGTCGTTCTGCTGAGTAGTAGGATGAAAAACTCAGCTATAAAAGCTCGGATGAGTGCTGTTTTGATATTAAATAACTGTACAAATTACTTTTACGCCAGGAAGTTTTCTTCACCGTTTTCTGATTAGTTTTTTTTTTTTTTTTTTTTGACTTCTTTTCCATTTCCGCCACCCCTAGTTCTTTTTTAATTTTTTTTATCGGAGAGTTTTCGGGAAATTAGAATGTAATGGAGACTCTCCATCAAATTTTTTTACCGTGATTCGGGTGGTGAATTCCCCATTTCCCAAACTGTAGTCATTAAAAAAACGCCGGAATTAATTGAGGTGCCATACCTAGTCTATTAATGGCATTCGAAAAACCCCCTTTTTCGAATATCCTCCGTTCAAAGGGGGCTTTTTATACGGCGACAACTTTCCATTAGTAGAAAGCAAAAAAAAAAAAAAAATTCTTCCTGTTAGGGTAGAGCGAAAGAAGGCTACATTTTTTTCGCATTACTTTTTCCTCTCCTTTTCAGACTTAACCGATCTTTAATTTTTTTATTCATTTTCTTCTTCATCTTCTTTATCTTCTTTTTTTTTTTTTTCTAAAGGGAGCAAATATTTTTCTAAACTGATGGCATTCAGTTAAAGGGCATAATTTGAAAGCCGCTGCCTAATTTAAAAGTTTCGCATTTGATTAAGTGCGTCCGCGGCTTTATGCACGAAACCTTTTTCCGGGTTTTTTTTTTTTTTCTTTCTTCTTTCTGATAATCATCTTTATTAGTAATAAGTTCTCCAGTTTTGCACTTGATACGTTTTGCAATTAGTAGCAACTTACCACGGAGGAAATGTGATTGGCAAGGGCATTATCGGTAATGAAGGGAGAAGACGTTATGCTCGTCACCGGAGAGACAGTTGCAGAGGTTTCATTTGCAACTTCTATTGGATATCTCTGTCTCGATGTAATTAAAGTTATGAAGAAGAAGACATTCTGTTTTTTTTTTTTTTTTTTACTGGAATAAAAAATAAAAGCGAAATGAAAATTGGTTAAAATAACTCTTTGATGGTGATTTTTTTCTTTGAAATTGTTTTTGTTGCATAATGTATTTTCTCCTTTATTTCTGTGCAGCCCGATGGCTAATTGGTTAGTTATTATCTGGCAGTGGGTACCACAGGCTTCAGGTTCGAATCTTGGCGGTGGTATGGATGTTTGTGAGTCGTACGGAATCCATTTTAAGCCGCAGGTCCCGGTCTCATACGACCGTAGAGCATCACAGAGCCCAATCAGACTTCGTCTCACCCACGTCATCCCTAAATTGTAAAGGGGAAACTCAGCTCTAGACACAGTGATGTGATGTGGTGTGGTGTAGTAGCAGTAGTATTAGTGGTAGTCGGGGTCCTAATGGCCCACTCTGGCGTTCAATACCACAAGCTTCAGGTTCGGTTCCTGGCGGTGGTATGGATGTTTGTGAGTGGTTCGGAATCCACTCCAGGTCCCGGTCTCACACGGCCGTAGAGCGTCACAGAGCCCAATCAGACTTCTCATCTCCATCATCCCCAAACTGTAAAGGGACACTTCAGCTCTAGGCACAGTGATAGGGTGTAGTAGCAGTAGTGGTTCGGAATTCACTTTAAACTGTAGTTAGTCAAAAGTGTGCACAAAATGACCGTAGACGAACAAACTAAATATTTATTTTTGATAATCCTCTTTATTGGTAATAAGTTCTCCAGTTGAAATGATAATTGATTAAAAAATAACTCTTTGATGGTGATTTTTTTTCTTCAGAATTGTTTTTGATGCATAATGTATTTCCCCTTTGTTTCTGTAAGTGGTCCAGTGGTACTCAAATTGAGATTTAGGGTAGAAATATTTGCTATTTAAGATTACTACAAGGGGCCTGATGTGAGTGACTAGTGCCCTGGCGCTCGGGACCCCAGGCTTCGGGTTAGAGTACCGGAGGTGCATGGATGCTTGTAGTGGTTCAGAATCTATTTTAAACCGTAGGTGCCGGTCAAATATGATTATATAGCGTTGGTCGTAGAGCTTGCAACTCTATCCCATCAAAAAGAAAAACATGTCTTGTTTCGAAATCTGCCAGTAGGCAGACGGCATTGGTCCACCATGGGGCTGTTGCGCCAATGATGATGATGAAGATTAATACATTCCCCCTGCCCGACTCGCGGCAACGTGTGCCGCTGTTGAGCATTAAGGCGGAGGCTCAGTCCGCTGCCGGCTTTACAGTAAAAACTGTTTCCAGAAATTTAGGATTCTGGATGGCATTTGTGGTGTTCAGCATCTTGCCTCGTAAGTCGGACTACCTGGTGGGTGTCTTTCAGGTTTCTCCCGTAAGATAGTGAAGATTCATTAGTATTTGATTTACGCTTAGCTTTGTGAGATGCTAAAACATCAGTTTTATGCCCGTGCCAATTTTATGCCAATAATGTGCCGGGAAATTTAAATTGAAAACAGATTTTACTTTTTGGACACAGTAGCGGTCATGTTATGATATTGCAGGATGAATTGAATTCTAATCTGATGCTGAACGGAAAATGCAAGTATCCCTCACAAAATTATAACTAAAAATTCTATTAAAATTTGAAATAGCAATAAAAAATAATCTCTAATTGCTAATTTGCGAAGGAATACTCTCAAAAGCAGAAGATAAAGCCGCGCCTAATACAGGCGAATTATTAATTAATTTGTTTTTAACAATTTAATCTCAATTTCTTAAATTTTTAACCTCCATGGATAAAGTTATAGACTTACCTTTTTTTTGATAATTTCTTTTTCTTGAATGTGTGCCACCATCGATTGAGTGTAAAGGTAAACAGTTTCAAAAGCGAAAACGGAAGAATCGATTATTTATTAGGGATGCTAACAGGCAAGTAATTTTAAAAGTAAAACGTCTGATAACTATTATGGAGTTTTTTTTCTATTGATATTATATAATTTAAGATTTTAATCATCAAAAAGTACCTAGAGCTGTCCCTTTATAGTTTATGAAGGATGTGGGTGAGAATTCTCACTTGGCTCTGTGACGCTCTTACAGTCATATGAGATCGGGACTTACAGGTTTAAAGTAGATTACGAACCCCTACAAACATCCAGGGCAGCGCCGAGACTCGAACCCGAAACCTGTGGAACCGAGCGCCAGGAAAGATAGACAATCGGCCATTCGGGCCCTCATACAATAATTAACACATTTAAAGACATATAATTATGATACTCAGGTATGCATTGAATGCGTGAAATATAACTTCCTCTCCGTGTGAGAATCTGTAAGCTAACAAATATACAGGATTGTGCTAAATATATTTCCTCTCAGGATGAGAGATTATGAAGTAAATGTTTCTCAACAGTCGGGCGTGATTGCGCTGTACTATACGTTTCTCAGCGCTAGCGCCGATTGCGCTGTACCCTCTCGGGTGAGAGTCTCGAGGCCTATTGATCATTTCTCCAGAACGTCGTAGGAGGCGCTCTTGCAGTGCGTAGGAGAAAGTACGGTTACAGTATTTTAATAAATTGTTGCAGCTAGTTATATTTGAATGCTTCCAATTTTAAACAACATTTCAATAAAATATGTATGTTTATGTTTTAGCGTATTATTCAGATTTCATTTTTCTTGATTTTTAAATTCATTATTTAGTGTAAAAATATTAATACTTTGTAATACCTTATTTAGAACATTAATCATTTAATACCCTAGTTACTCCATAAATGTGATATATCCCATTTATTGAATTTGAGAAATAATAACAACAACAACAAAAAAAAGAATAATGAAAGATATCTATTCATGTTTTTCACATGTGAGCAATATCACGAATAAAATTGTATTTGATTCTATTTCTTCATTTTAAACTAACAATAATTAAAAAACAATGTTCATTCACTATTCTAAAACGAAAGTGAAACTCATATCAATTGCATATTTTATCTGTATTATCGTTAAGATGAAATAAAATACCTTTTTTAGAATGATAGCAATGAATTTCTTCAGATTGTTAACAGAAAATAAATCAGTTTTAATGATTAAATATTTAAATGTACGTTTTAAAGAGGAATATTTTTTATTTTGATTCTTTCAATATTGTCAACTTTTTTTTATGTATAAGAAAAGCGATACTTATTAATATTGTCGCAAATGAAGTTGCACAAATTGTATTGATTTGTTTTATCTTATTCCCCTGAATCGAGTTATTCTAAAATTCAGTATGAATTTTTAATAATATTTATTCCTTTTACATTATTATGAAGTATTTAAAACACATTACAAAACACTGTAAATATTCTATCAGTCACAAATACGTGAAAAATGAAGTAAAACTGACTGCAACAAGATTATAGTTACTTAAAAAGCTTATTTATTCAAAATATGATTTTCATTTTAAAGAGATTAAACGTCTTTTTAGAATTAAATTAACTTTGCAAATATTTTTATTTCAAAGGAAATAGAATTATAAATTATTTAGAATTAATTAAATTGTAATTTTATAACAATTTAAGTCATTGAATTACTAGTACAAGGAAAATTAAATTAATTAATAATTCAGTATAAATTTTATAACATAAAAAAGGCTAATTATATTATTATCGTTTGATATTAATTCTTATTTGCCATTTCATTTTAAATAGATAATTTAATTATAATAATTTGGTTCGGAACGTAATGTGTAAGTACAATTAATTTCTATAAAAAACAAGTAATATAAAAAAAAAAATTAAAGTCAATTCCTACTTTTTTTTTCAACTCTATTGTAAATAATTTTCATTCATTTTTTAAGTTTATCTGGCGCCATCTATGGGCAGATATATGCAACTTAAATCTAAAAAAAATTAACTAATTAAATTTAATTACTGAATTAATATTTGAAAAAAACTGTATTCACATCCAGTGTCATCCATTGCAAATTACAAAAAAAAAAAAAAAAAAAAAAAATGAATTTGAACTAAATAATGAAAATAAATTATAAATGCAATTATGTTGTTGTTCTAATATAGCTGGCAATACATAGACAATTAATCCTTATGCCATAAGCAAGGCTGCACCTGTGACTCCTTTAGCACTACCCAGGGGGAGCATGCAGCTTGAAGATATGCTACGGACATAAATGCAATTATAATTATATAGAAAAATTCAACAATTGATAATGGAATCCGCCAATACAATAGCACCACACCTAAATCGCTCATTTTTTAAGAAATATGAAAAAGTAACGAACATAATTTTAAGGTTTTTGTTTTTAATGTTAAATTAAATGGAAATAATTTTCCAGCAAGAAATAGTGCTTCTTTATTGATAGTTTTGCCAATTAAAACTACAGGGTGTCCCTAAAATCTGTTCACAATTTCGAAAATTTGTTACAAAAAGCAAATGAAAAGTGAGATAAAAAATACTACAAAAATGAAATGCATATAATATAAAAGTTTTTTTTACGTCATTTAGAAATTACGTTTTTTTTTGCATCATTTAATTTTAATCTAACTTAACACATCTTTATTTGGGTACCATTAGTTGCCCATCAAAATGGTATATTCTATTACTTGCCTGTAGCATACCTTGGCAACTATCTATACCAGGGATGGGCAAACTAGCGAGCCAAGATAAATTTTTCTAAAATTTTAAAAATGATATACAAGTATTACAATTTAAATATGTTAATGAGATGAATGAAATTGAGATTTCATTTTTAAAAGTTCCTTATACTGGGTTCGAAGTGAGATGTACTGATTCTAAGGAACGAGGCTCAATGCTCATCTGTCAGTCCACTTCTGAAATGCTTCTTTCTAAGGTTCATAGTTGAAAACACTTGTTCACATATATAAGATGAAACAAACACAGCACTGATTTTCTGAGCTTGAGATATTAAATTTAGGAAACTTACTTTCGGTAATGATTTGTAAAACTCTACCAATCTACAGCTATAACTAATAAAGAACTTGCGCTTTTAACTCTTTACCGATTGAAAGCTGTCCGTGCTTGCTATTTCCGTCGATTTATGTTTTGTACAACAAAAATAGACAAAAAGATCAGTCCTTTAAAAAAAAGGAAGAAAAAATTATATTTAATCAAAGGAGATGAATATATAATATATAAATATATATTTCTTTTAATTTATCTCGGACCGGCAAATTAAAAATTCTATCCGTGGGCCGGATAGAACCTTCCAGTGGTGCCAGAGTTGGCCCGCGGACCATAGTTGGCCCATCCCTGGTCTAAAGCATATATATAAGATAAAGCTATGCCCCGTACCTTTGTTTGATTTAACCCTGGATATCTCGTGCACTAGATATCACTTCCCACTAGATATCGACATTAGATATACATTAGATATCGAGATACGGGGTTATGGTAAAGAGTGGTGTATCATTGTTCCATACTGTCCCCACACCATTGTTCGATACTCGACATCTTTAACATAATCCCATAACAAGTAATATAAAAAAAAAATTCAATTCAATTCCTACTTTTGTTCACTATATTGCAGAAAGTCCTTTATAAACAATTTTCAGGTTGCAGATAAATATCTTAACAAGTAATATAAAAAAAAGTTTTTAAAATAAATTCCTATTTTTAAGTTGAAATTTTCCTCTTACATATGGCGCCATCTATGGGTAGATATATGCAACTTAAATCTAAAAAAAAAATAAAATTAATGAATTAAATTTAATGAATGAATTAATAATTGAAAAAAACCGTATTAACACCAGTGTCATCCACTACAAGTTCGAAAAATGCATTTGAACTCGAGTGGATAAATAAAAAGTATTTTATAAACGATTGGAAATTTGAACAAGATATATATAGGGAGAGTGTGAACTAATAGAAGAAATTGAAAGAAGTTGTGGGAAGTGATTTCTAGTGCGGCATACCAAAGGTTATATTAAAATCGTGAATCGTACAAAGGTATGGGCAGGGCCGGATTTTCCTATAGGCTAACCAGGCTTCAGGCTAGGGCCTCAAGATCAAGAGAGGCCTACATGCAAATTGTTAGCAAAATTAGAATTATACTATTCTAAAAACAGTAAACACTAAAACACTGAATGAAAATAAGGAGAAATTATGAAATAAATTTATCTGAATAGAATTTTTCTTTAATCTTCAATGTATTGAATAAATTTAATTTAATTAGATAGAAAAGTATGATAATTTTTATTGTATATTTTATTTTTCGTAGTCAAAGATTTTTATTATTTGATTTTTGTTTCTTTGTAAATGTTGTTTGTTACGTTTGATGAGTTATTGTTACAAGTACTATATATAGTGCTGAGAATAAATGTCAAAATAAGTGTTCTCGACTTTTTTTATTTCTTGATTAACCGTGCGACATTTTTTATAAAGATTAGTACCCATCAAAGCATGTTTAATTTAACATATTGATATATATCACAGTAATGATGTATTTTATTATCTCTCATGCAATTTACAAACTTAAAAATGGAGGTGAAAGGGCTTCATAAGTGGAATAGCCTAGGGTCTCTTTTCATCTAAATCCAGCCATGGGTATGGGACATAGCTTTAGCTTATATATGCTTTAGACCAGGGATGGGCAAACATTTTCGGTCACGGTCCAAAAAAAAAAAAAAAAAAAAAAAAAAAAGGGGGCCAAGATACATTTTTCTAAAATTTTAAAAACAATATACAAGTATTACAATTTAAATATATTAATAGGATGAATGAAATTGCGATTTCATTTTTAAAAGTTCCTTGTTTTGAGGTTCGAAGTGAGATGTACTGATTCTAAGGAACGAGGCTAAATGCTCATCTGTCAGTCTACTTCTGAAATAATTCTTCCTAATGTTCATAGTTGAAAACACTTGTTAACATATATAAGATGAAACAAACACAGCACTGATTTTCTGAGCTTGAGATATTAAATTTAGAAACTTACTTTCGGGTAATGATTTGTAAAACTCTACCAATCTACAGCTATAACTAATAAAGAACTTGCGCTTTTAACTCTTTACCGATTGAAAGCTGTCTGTGCTTGCTAGTTCCATCGATGTATGTTTTGGAAAACAAAAATAGAGAGAAAGTAAAAAAAATCATCAGTCCATTGAAAAAAAAAAAAAAAAAAACATTTCATCTAAGTAGAAAAGGAGATGGATGTATAATATATAAATATATATTTCTTTTTTATTTGCCACGAACCGACAAATTAAAATTCTAACCGCGGGCTGGATAGAACTTTCTGGCGGGCCGTAGTTTGCCCATCCCTGTTTTTAGAGTATGCTTTTAACATATACATTAGACCAGTAAAGCAGAGAATAACTGAAGGCATTGCCACCACTGATGATGAGGGTATGCTACAAGCAATTAATAGAGTATTCCATTTTGATGCGTAACTAATGGTACCCCATTAAAGATGTGTTAAGTTTGTTATCTCTATGCTAGAGACTAGTTTGTGTCAGGATGTAATACCAATCACTCTTTCTATTTATATTAGTTTATTTACAATATTAGTACATACGTACACAAGGTACCCCGGGCCTCTTCTACAATAGCATTAATAATTAAAAACCAAGAACCGGTCCACGACTGGCTATCTCGTTCAGACGCTCCCTAAAAGCGTTCTCCTCGTCGTCTGAAGATCTAACCGCATGTACTTACCACACTGGACCACACAGTTAAAGTCACAGTTACTGGTCACAGTGGCGACATCTCACGGCTGTATAATAATAATTAAACTTTACAACTTAAATTAAAATTAAATGATGAAAAAAACAACATTATATTATATCTATCTCATTTGGAACAATTTTACCTTCACTCTCTTTTCATTTGCGTTTGTTACAAATTTTTTGAATTTGGAGAGATTTAATGGACATCCTGTGTACTTCTTACCTCCAAATACACTTCGTTGTTTTTGAATTACTAATCGACGTGTCTTGAGTAAATCTCGCTTTTTCCCCCACTTATTGTAACCTTGATATGCATGGTTGCTTCACTGCCACAATTTTTGCAAGCTTCCTGCATATTAACGATAGTTGCAAAGAAAACAGTTTTACAGAAGGTACAAAAGGGAACTTATAAAGAGGTAAGTATATGACTAAGTGGTATGCCCTCCAGTGCGAAGAAAGGTCCGAGTTTGAGTCCACTGTCACAACTTTCAAAAACAAGGTGACTCGATGAATATTGATCAAAGAAAGATGCACAAGTTTCTGAACGGTGTAGGGCACATGAATTTAGCTGTGAGCCGTACAAAAACAAACAAACAAATGAAGATTAATTTAGCTGTATATTTAATAAAAAACAAGTAATATAAAAAAAAATTTTTAAAGTCAATTCCTACTTTTTTTCACTCTATTGTAGACAAGTCCTTTATAAATAATTTTCATTCACTTTTTTAAGTTTATCTGGCGCCCTCTATGGGTAGATACATGCAACTTAAATCTAAAAAAACTAAAATTAATTAATTAAATTTAATTACTGAATTAATATTTGAAAAAACTATATTAACATCGAGTGTCATCTACTACAATTTGAAAAAACTGCATTTGAACTCGAGTGGATGAATAAAAAGTATTTCATGAACGATTGAAAATGTGAACAAGATATATAGAGGAGAGTGTGAGCTAATAGAAGGAATTGAATAAATAATTAAGAAAAATGAGGGATTTTGATGAGAGATTAAACCGAGAGATTAATTCAAAATTAATTGTGAAGGTTCGTACAAAGTAATATGCATTTTATTCCTTCAATCTTGTCATCGCCAAAAAAGGGCGATAACCAGCTGCTTCGGACAACCATCGCCTTGTGTATACAGAACTGATGAAGTGTTCATGAACTGGTGGTAGTTGTTATCCTTCTGCTCCATTGGCAAAAATCACCCCCTCCTCCCTCTGTGAGGCCGTCGAATGCCCCCTTTGTTCAGCACAGGGGGTCCAGGCGATCGGCACGTCGCGCGATAATTGTGTTAAATAATCCGTAGCGAGTGGGGAGGGGGAGACGACTTCATTTGAAGGACTTCCCTTTATTGCCAGTCTGCGTGGCGTTGAAAAAAAAAAAAAAAAAAAAAGACGAACCCCCACCCTCCATCAGTATAGGATAGATTTTTGTAATTTAAATTTCAAATGGGCCCTGAATTGATTCACACTACACAGGTTTCATGAAATTTCCTTCTCTTCCTACGCAACCTACATCAGATTCATTGCTTTTGTCTTTCATTCTCTGACATGGAACATCCTTCATATGATATTGCACAATATCATATTAAGTATGATATTGTGCAATATATATTGCATGTGATATATGATATTGCACATATATATTTTGCTTCATACGATATTGCACATATATATCGCTTCATATGATATTGCACACATATATTGTTTCATATGATTTTGCACAACGTTGCAAATCACTATTGCAAGTTGCTTTTTACAGAACACGCAACAATGATCCCTCTTCAATTTCAAGGGCCTGATAGGCGAGTGGCTAGTGTTCGGTACCCCATCTTTCGGGTTCGAGTCCCAATCGTGCCATGGATGCTTGGGGGGTTCGGAATCCACTTTAAACAGTAGGTTCCGGTCTGCTTAGCCTCGTGTGCACAAGATGACCGTAGAGCGACAAATCAAAACAAACCTCTTCAATTTTTAGAAATGGTCATTGGATAGAAAAGCGTTAAATAAACTTCAACCCCTTAAAGAGTCAGATTTTTCTTTTCAAATACACTTTTTTTAAAGTATTTGATTTCAAAATTGCAAACGTGAATTGTTAGAAAAATGTTCAATAAGTTTTATTTATTTTTTATAATAGAAATTGATGCATAAATTTAGCCGTTTGATCTTTTGATTCATCACCATCATCAATAATACGACAGTCCAGGGTGGGCCGAGGTTTTCCTTTGAAGCGATTTCTAAGCATTCCTCTGGGTGACAAGGGTCCTCCAAATGTTAACCTTTAGTACAGAAAATCTTTTCAACTGCGTCTATCCATTGCAATTTGGGTCGTCCTCTTCCTCTTTGTCCCTGTGGCTTTGTCAAAACGAGCCCATTTACAGAGTTTATTCCTTCATTCTGAATACATGAATCTTCTAATTATGATTCTATAGTAAGAGATTATTAATTCTCAAGATTATAATCCTATATTCAAGGTGACCGTATTATACATCTGTGTTATTGTAAATAAAAATGTCTCTCCTTTGACACATTAAAGATAATGGAAAGTGAACGTGATCAGTCACAAGCAATGAAATCACATACAGCTTCTTGCCTTTATTTTAGGCACTTAAAAACATCAAACGAAACATAAACGAAAGAAACATAGTTATAAAATAAATAAATATTCTTTTCTCGGATATTTTTCTTTTCGTATCAATTTCTTATGAAACAAATTAAAAGAGCTTATAAATTAAAAAAAAATCTTGCAGTATTTATTGAGTAAGTTTGATTTGGATCTCATTAAAATTACTTCAGAAAAAAAATACCATCATTAAAAAAATTGAAGTGCAAGATTCCATCAAAATAATCATTCACTTGAACGAATAACGAAATCTAGATTTATCACAGCAGTGATAACCGAATTGGAAAGTAATTAAAGAAACTAACACCACGTGGCGAATGAATACATTTTAGTAAATATATATTATAAAATATATTTATACTTCTAAACATATTTACATTTATTAATCTAAAATAAGTTATTAAGCACCGTTACCGCACAACAGTAAAGAAACAGTAAAACAATTTAATATGTAATTATATTTAATAAAGTATACCTATTTCTCTCTAAACGTGCAAAATATCAAAATTAATTTTATTTATTAACGTAATAAAGCGTTAAAAAATATATAGAAACATTAAATGTGGATTTATTTAAAAACGAAGCATTTGTTCTGAAAATCGAAGTATGATAAGATTTTTTTTCTCGCCAATAGTATAGATAGTCGCCAAACAATTTCCAAACTATGACTCATCATCATTACTGGCGCAACAGCCCATTGTGTGCCAATGCCGTCTACCTACTGGTAGATTTGGAGGCGATATATGTTTTTTCTCTATGGGGTACGGTTGTCCGCTCTACGCCCAACGGTCATATGAGACCTACGGCTTAAAGTGGATTCCTAACCACTACAAGCATCCATGGCACACCCGGGACTCGAACCCAAAACCTGTGGAACCGTGTGCCAGAGGTCTTGCCACTCGGCCATTCAGGGCCCCCAAACTGTCATTGCATATGTTAAATTACAAAAAAAAACCCCTTTTTTTTTCACTTGAAATCAATGCCAAACTAATTCCAAATAGGTTTAAATGATTTTTGATCAATAAATGTGTATTATAACTATGCATCAAAATGAAAATTATAATTCTAACATACTTCTTTATGCTACAGGCTATGATAAAAATCACATACGTGTATGAATAGCATACAGTCAATAAAATTCTTTTAAAACATTCTCTATTTATTCAAATATATAAAATAAATCTCTTATTTTTTTGGATATTTCTCTTATTAAATTCTAAATATAACTGAAAGAAACATAGTTATAAAAGAAATTTTCTTTCTGTATTCGTATCAATTTCTTATGCAACAAAGTAAAAGAGCTTAAAAAAAAAAAAAAAATTTGCAGCATTTATTGAGTATGTTTGATTTGGATCTCATTAAAATTACTTAAAAAAAAAACCACCATAAAAAAATTGAAGTGCAAGATTCCATTAAAACAATCATTCACTTGGACAAATAACAAAATCTAGATTTAAAGAAAAAACAACAATCACGGCAGTGATAACCGAATAGGAAAGTAATTAAAGAAGCTAACACCACGCGGCGAACGACCCGTTATTATACCCTAAATATTCATAAAAAAAAAAAAAAAATCAAATCTCTTGGAACTCAAGGGGAGGGGGGAGTTAAAGATTTTAATCAGCCTCTTAAAAATATTTATTCCGTGCCCAAAAACTTTCTTTTTTACAAACGACATCTTCTTCTTCAGACGATTAAGAATGCAAACATATCGCAGAGTAATTTACGGATTTTCTCTGCCAGTATCTCTCGGATTTTTCAGATGGTGCGATTTTATTTTATTTCTGAGAGAAAAGTTTCTTTAAATAAGGGAGAGGAGCTTTAACCCACCCCTGATGCTAATTTTTTTCATCACTTCAAAAATTTGAGCAGGAATAAATAAAAAAAAAAATCTTGATTGGGTGCATCTTATTTCCGAATTAGATTGCCTCACGTCTCCTAGTTAATGTTTAAGAAGGGAGACAAGTGGCAATGACATCAGAGCAAACACTGTCGCCCCCTGGCGGCAGGTTCTAAAAGTCCATTTAGCACCAAACCCAGTATCTGCTTTTGTAATCAGGTCTTAATGCCCCTCCATTCCGAGTAAATACTCGCTCTCAAATGGAGTATATATCTATAAGCGTCCGACTGCTACTCCATGTTAAAGCGCGGGAATGGGATTTTTTTTTCCCGCTCCAGTTCGACCCCGTCATCCGACGCGATTTGATCCCACTTCTAATCGTCGGCGGGCCCTTTCTCTAATCGGGGGAAATGGGAGAGAACTTGATCTCCCCGGCGTCCGCAAAACAAGTACAAAACTTACAAAACTCGGACACAAATCACTTTTTTTTTTTTTTTTCTTTTTTAGCTATATTTTTCCCTTTTTTTTTCCCCCATCTTCTTTCCTTTTCCTTTTTTTTTTTTTTTTTAAAGTAAATGAAAACTAAAAAATAATCGGTGAGATTGGGAAAAAGAGAGAGAAAAAAAAATTAAGCAGAGGATGAGAAGTTGAGGGGGTTGTAGGGTAGGGAGTGTGGAAATAATCTATAAAGCTATTGAATGAGGTGGTGAAAATAACAAAAACTAGAGAGAGAGATAGAAACTAAGTAAGAAAAAAAAAAAAATGAGCTCAAAAACAAACTCTCTCCAAAAGAGAATCCGCTAAATCAGGAAAATTAGGATCAATAGGAAATTGAAAAATTTTTCCTCCGCTTTTCCCTCTTTCAATGGGCATCCTGTAACAGTTTTTAATTGCTTTTTTATCCCTTTTTTTTTTTTTTTTTCAGACCCCGGGATCTTTCCTGTTTTTATTAAAAACGTATAATTAGAAGATAATCTCTACTTTTCTCTCCCGATTATTTTTCGGGATTTTTTTTTTTTTTCCGGCGTGTGTGTTGTCATTCTTTGTAAAGGTTTTAACTCATCACCTATAACAGAAATTAATTTCTTTCCTCTTTGGAAAACTGGAGCAGATTTTTTAACTTAATTACCAAGAAAATACCGTTTTTTTTTTCTTCCTGTTTCCTTTTTCTTCTTCTTTCCTGTTTTGCTCCGGGAAAAAAATTGTTTCTCTTCTCTTCTGAAAAGATAAATTTGTTTTGAGTTAACTGTTATTTTATTTTTTTTTAATGCTTTAGCATCTTCTAAGCGAATCTAAGAAATTATAACGTTATTTCAGTATAATCATTGAGTAGTTCATGCAGACTAATTAAAGTAATTATCTGTGATGTCTTTAATTGAAATCGCCTTTTCTTTGGACTAATGTTTTTGCTCATCTTTTTATCATTTTTTTGCATCGCTATCATCAAAGAAACTATTTCTATTTTTTCATCTTTTTATGCGTTATTGCTTTGAATAAAATTACGCACGTCAGCGGCAAACAAATTAACAAAAAGATTTGCTTTCTTTTTTCATTAATTTCCTTTATGCAAATTTTTTTAACTATACTCGTATTAGAGAATTAATTTTTACGTGACAATAGAATTCTTTATTTTTTTTTTTGTTAGATATTAAACATTAATATCTAGGTTCTGGAAAAAAAAAAAAATTAAAACTGTTTATTAATAAAATAAGACAAGCACAATTTTAAGAATTCTTTCACATTTTTAAAAACTGTTTTAAGATTTTCTTTATTTCTGGATTATTATAACTTATTCATAATCGTAAATTAATAAAATTTAATGATTTTCTTAGTCAGTTTTTTTTTTACATAGAACACGTCAATCATTGCATAAATAGTTATAATAAAAACGAAATTTGTCAAGATATAAATTGGGAAAATTCCGATTGATTAATGGTCTGATTTGATAATTATGTTTAGTTATGCCATGATATATTATATTTATGCCATGATATTATTATTTATTTTTGAACCCGAACCCGATTCGTGGCAACACGCGCCGCTGGTGAGCAGTAGGGCTAAGCTTCAATCCGCTATCCAGATATTATTTCAAAAAACGATGAGACTTGATGGCGTTTGTGATGTTCAACATCTTGCCTCGTTAATTGAATTACCTGGTGGGAATTTTCCGGGTTTTTCCCATATGATACGAAAATGCGGGGTAGTTTCCTCCAAAAAGTCTCCCCGAAGGCACTTCCCTCCCTCTTCTCCTTCTTCAGCGTTACTGAGCCAAGTCAGACTTCTATCTACGGATGCTCCATCTCAACAGAAGCTGCTCTTTCCCTTCTCTCCTTCCATGAGACCACACGGATTCATGTTGTGATGTTCATGTTCAGATGTTGCTGTCTACCAAATGGGATAAGAAGCAACACCACATATATTTTGAACACTATTGAAGATAATTGTAATTAATATTGAAAAGTATATTTAGAAGAAAATTATGTATGTTAATTTCAGTTAAGTTTTGTCAGCCAGTATTATTCATATATATTCAAATTAATGAAAAAAAAAAGTATTTTATTTTTGAAAAAAAAATATTGTAAATATTAAAAAATGCATGTTTCGTTATTTACAGGTTATATTTAAAGAGTGAAAAATGCAACAGTTTCTTTAAAATTTAAGATAATAACGTGAAAGTGGAAAATGGGGTTAATTATGGTGAGGCATGTATTTATGCAAAAAACATTTATTGTATTTTACGAAATACGAATAAATGCAGCCTGAATCTAATAATCTAAATATGTAGCATTAGCATGATACATAAACATTAGCATTAGCATGATACATAAACATTAGCATTAGCATATAAACATAAACATAAACATTAGCATTAGCAGATAAACATAAGCATTAGCATTATTATTATTAGCATTAGCATTATTATATAAATATAAACGTTAAGTACATAGCACATAAACATTAGCACTACTAAAAGTATACTGTAAAAACATGTGAAAAATCATAATAATCGTACAATTAATAAGTAAAATAATAATAAAATAGTAGTACAATTTTACCAGGATAGATAATCTTTTTCTTATTGAGCAAATAATAATTGTGGTTTTATTTCAAGGAAAAACATAACTTGTATCTGTGCTGAATTGACAGGAATTGTTCATTTAGATCGCTACTCTTTCACTCAGAATGTCATTAACGTTAGCTACGAGGATGAATGAATGCACTATAAAACGACTCTATTATCCAGACAAATGCCCTGCTCTGGTCCGTGTACTATTCAGCAGGCACTGATTTCAAGGTTTGCGTACAATTCTAATCTCATACTTGGGAGTAAGCATCTCATTAGAAACTCCTGGAACTGCTCCGCTCTGTAATAAATCACGGGCGGCCATTCCGCGGAATGAGATACGCATTCATTATTGCTTTTCCACTGCCGCACACTGAGGCGCGTAATCCACGATAAATTAACAAATTATTCCTTTATGGTGGAAATGCAATCATGTGATGTGATGATTGAATAGTGTGCGATTAGCTTGATTAAATCTCAACGATAACGGTACGGGGGAATCTCTGATAATTTGAAATTTATTGGAAAAGTAATGGGTTATGTCATTCATCGATCATATCAGGGAATGATTTAGTTTTCATATATAGGATGCGTATTGAACTGGAAAATACCCTAGTGCTTTCGTCTAGTATCACTCCCTAGTTGTACAAATTATTTACAAATTAAAACATTACATTATTTTCCAGGCATTTATAGTAAATTAACATCTTGATTTGGTTTGTCATTTTACTGTCATATTTGGCACACTTTAGGCTCATTAGACCGGGACCTATAATTTAACGTGGATTCCAAACAACTAACAAACATCCATGCCCCCGTCGAGATTCGAACCGGAAGCCTGTGGTACCAAAGGCCAGAACACTAGCCAATGGCCACCAGGCCGTCAAAAGGTGGATTGGAGTTGCAAATTATTGATAGCTTTTTACTATTTGTATTTATCATAATAATTTTTATTTTAAAAAATAATCAAAGTGAAGACATTTTAGTGATAGTAGCAGCGATGTATCGTAGGGTGATCTAGAAAATTCTGGCTTTTAATAAGAAGATTGTAGGTCCGATTCTAACAATAATTAAATAAATAAAACAGGAAAAAAAAATCTTATTCTCATTTCTGAAGGAAATGTCTGCCACGGAGGCTGCATGCTGATCCAAACATGTGTCTATCATACTAATTATGTGTCTATCATATCTTATAAAATTGAATTTTATAAGGATCTTTGTTATACAATATAAACAAACAATACTAAAATATAAAAAAAAAAATTAACCCTTTTTTTTATTTTATAACAAAATGAATTAAAACAATAGCTTATTTAAATATTATATTTTAAGTAATAATCTAAAATGGATAATTATATTGTTTTAATAATTAATAAGCTTCATTTTTAATTATTTTTAATTGGCATTAATATTCGATACTTGTTGGAACTCACTTTTTCTCAGTTACTTATAGAGTGAAATATTTTTAAAAATAGCATGCAGTAGCAGAGATTTCCACCATTGGTGTGAAATCATATTGTGGGAATGCTTGTTACATCGAGGGATTGATGATATAGTTACCAGCAGAAAGGTCAGACACTACTGTTCTTTTAAAACTAATCTAAACGAGAGAGTTAAAATTTTATTTTCCTTTCATTTTAAATAAATATTCCTAATATTTGTAATCAAATAATAGAGCTACTGATTTCAGAGAAATCTATTGATAGATTTCTGACAGATAATTATTGTGTTTTAAGAGATGGACATATTTTGCCTGCTAGCGAAATCTGTCTGGCAGATAATTATTGTGTTTCAAGAGAGGGACATATTTTATATTAGAGAAATCCACTGATAGATTTATAGATAGTTGGCAGATAATTATAATAGAAAGATAGACAGATGGTAGATGTAATAAATAAATGACATATTATAATAGATAAGATAGATATAGGGCAGGTAGTAAATAGATGATAATTATTGTGTTTTAAGAGATGGACATATTTTGCCTGCTTGATATTAGCGAAATCTGTCTGGCAGATAATTATTGTGTTTTAAGAGAGGGACATATTTTATATTAGAGAAATCCACTGATAGATTTATAGATAGTTGGCAGATAATTATAATAGAAAGATAGAAAGATGGTAGATGTAATAAATAAATGATATATTATAATAGATAGATAGATAGATATAGGGCAGGTATAGTAAATAGATGATAATTATTGTGTTTTAAGAGAGAGACATATTTTACTTGCTTGATATTAGAGAAATCCACTGATAGATTTATAGATAGTTGGCAGATAATTATAATAGAAAGATAGACAGATGGTAGATGTAATAAATAAATGACATATTATAATAGATAGATAGATATAGGGCAGGTATAGTAAATAGATGACAGATAATTATTGTGTTTTTAAAAAGTTGCACACATTTTTCATGCTTAATATTAAAGAAATCTACTGATAGATTTATAGACTGATGGCAGATAATTATAATAGATATATAGATGATAGATAATTTCTGTATTTTTAAGAGATGGACATATTTTTGCCTACTTGATTTTAGAGAAATCATTTGGTAGATTTCTGGCATATAATTATTGTGATTTCAAGAGATGGACATATCTTCCCTGCTTGATATGAGGGAAATCTACTGATCCTACCCCGTAAAAGAAAAACATCTCAGGTTTCGGAATCTGCCAGTAGGCAGATGGCCTTGGCCGACCATGGAGCTGTTGCGCCACTGTGATGATGATGATGATGATAATGTGAACTAAATGAAAAAAAAAAAAATATTTAAAGAAAGAAAGCAAAATTTTAAAATATAAATCATAAACTTTTTTTCTTGTACAATATAGGCTTACATGGAGTTTAAATGAGTTATCCAGAGAAAGAGGAAAAAAGGGCATCTTATGATACAGCCTTTGCCTTTCCGGCTATTTAATGAAACATTTTGAAAATGGCCTTTTAATTTTTCAATAAATTGATGACCTTTATATTCACATTGGTAAACTTTTCAACGTAACGTAAACGTTGTAAGTAAAATAGATATTTTTATCTTAGACTTGCCAATAACGTTGATAAAATCGATAGCGAGAATAATAAAAACAAACAAGTATTTAATCTGGATTGTTATTGTTCATATTTATCATTTAGAATAATTACTTTATCATTTTATAAGAAAAAAAGGAGGTAACTTTTGTATATTATAATAAATATTAAAAAATATTTACAATTAATGACAGAAAAGCAACGCATTCCACGTGCACTTCTGAAACACACCAAAGGCATCTTAAGAAGCCCATAAAATCTCATTTTTATCAGTCGCTCTAATCGTTCTCTCCCCAAACGCCCATAAATTAATACCCCCCCAAATTTTTCTATTTTGTTCCCACTTCATCAACTGTCTCTACCCTAGCAGATGCCTTCTTCGCCCAAATATATTCAATTCCGCGTAGTTTCATTAGCCATCGAAAGCAAAGAGAGATTGATAAAAATAAAAAGAAAAAAAGGAAAAGATGAGAGTGTAATAAACAGAGAGAGGGAGTCACGTTACTTGAAAGGGAATAAATGAAAAGTTCCTCCCATTTTCCATTTGTGATGCCACCACTTTGTTTCCCCTGGAAGGAATGGAATGGGAGAAAAGCCTTTTGCACCTTCTGCTGATTGATAATGTGTTGGCAAAACCTCGTAAGCGATCGACTCTCTCACACAGAGACAGAGAGATAGAGAGATAGGAAAAAAAAAAAAAGATAGAGACAGAGACAGAGAGAGAAGTAACAAATCATAAAAGGCATATGTGGGGAAGAAGAAGGCAGCAGCCGCAAATGCATTTCTGGCTCGCGCCAATTATGTTGTTAGGCGGCCGCCTGCTAAGGAGGTTAGGCCTAAAAGCCACTCTCTCTGACTTATGTTTATGACTGTAAACATTAAACGTGTTTAGTTGCGGCCCTAAAGGAATTAACGCCGCGCTCCTCTCTAATTCAATACCTCCATTAGCCGGGAAGCGTCGGACTAAGTACATATATTAATAACCGGCAGCGCGTCGGTCTCCGCGTGTAATCAGATTGGCTGGCATCTTCCGATATGTCATATTCGCAGCGCGGGCCTCGCATCAAATATTAATGCGCGGCAGAGAGCCCGCCTCTGCCGCTGTTTCATTATTTAGCACCTCGCGGTCCGTTTGAAGTAGGCCCTCTAAACGCCCGCTCGCTTTAATGCCATTAAGAAAAGCTGGCCGGCAGGGGGCGCTTCTGGATGTTTTAAAAGTTATCCGCCCGGGATAATTCGCCCCGCGATGCTTTTTGCCTCTTCCAATACCGGAGGAATTTCCTATTTACTTCTGGCTGCTCGCAACTTTTTATTTTTATTTATTTATTATTATTATTTTTTTTTCCTTTACAGATTCTTTCTTAGCGGTTTTGGATTTTTAAGATGTCGTTCACGAAGGCAATGTTTAGGCCCCCCACTTTTATTGCGGATTTGCTTGAGGGCGTGAGGTGGTTGCGAGATGGGCGTTGCACTTAGACGTCTCGATGAAGGATTCATTGGAGGTGTTAAGGTTTCCGGAGATGCGGGGTTATTAATAAAGGCCCTTCCTCAGGATTTGTAAATAAGGTTCTAAGCGAGAGGAAAGATTGGTGTGTGTGTGATTGTGTTTTCGAGTCCCCGTAGAAAATTTATCGGCCTTTTTATTTTGTTAAAACAGTTTGGGGCGATGTAAATTATTTTTCACTTGTTTTTGGTCTCAGTTTTTGCTTGTCTTTTTTTGGTTCTAATGAAGTTGAATAGCTATTATATTCAATTTGTTTTTTTTTATATAAATTATTAATTAACAAGTAATATACATTTTTTTAAGTCAATTATTACTTTTTTTTCACTCTATTACAGAAAGTCCTTTATAAATAATTTTCCGTCATTATTTTAAGTTTATCTGGCGCCATCTATGGGTAGATGTATGAACCTTAAATCTAAAAAAAAAAAAAAATTAATTAAATAAATTTAATGAATGAATTAATATTTGAAAAAGCTGTATTAACATCCAGTGTCATCCACTACAAGTTAAAAAAAAAGGTATTTGAACTTGAGTGGATGAATAAAAGTATTTTTATGAACGGTTGAAAATGAACAAGATATATATAGGGAGAGTGTGAGCTAACAGAAGGAATTGAAAAAAAAAAAATATAAACAGACATTACTGATGATGTTAATGAACTAACATGAAAGAATGACAATTTCAGTAAATTGTCATTAGTTTAATTAATTTTATAGAAAGTCTGGACATGTAAAGTATAAATGTAGTTTAAAATCCCAATAATAATTATACAGAGATAGAACGAATTGAATTATTAATCTTGCATGTTTATCAACATTATTATTATATCATTGCTTAAAGTAATTGAAATAAAAAATTGCACATATTTTTGTAGTATATTTTGAAGTATATGTTGTAGTATATTTTTGTAGAATAACTATGTCCAGTCTGTAGAATGAAAACGCTCAACAATAGCTTTTAAAAGCAAGAGAACAGTAGATTTATTTAAAATTCTCTTAGGTTATCAAAACCTTTAAAAGTGAAGATAATGAAAGGTATCATTCATTTTAAAAATGAATTCATCTTTATTTTTGTTGTTTTTTTTTCAGTTTTTGCTTGTCTTTTTGGGTTTTATGAAGTTGAACAGTTCTTATATTGAATTTGATTTTTTGTTTTCCAAAAGAAAATAAATTATTAATTTAAAGAAAAAGAAATAATCTGACTTTTAAACTAATGACAATTTACTGAAATTAATTTTGATAGAAAAATTGTTATAAATATGGTTTAAAATTCCAATAATAGAACCAATGATATAACCAATTAAATTACTAATCTTACATACTTAATATTATTATTATTATAATTATTATTTATTATTACTTAAAATAATTGAAATAAAAATTGCAAATTTTTTTTCGTATTATATTTAGAAATCAATGTAAAAAATATAAAATATTATAACGTTATTTTTTCAAAATGCAAAATGACTGCATTTATTTAGTTCATCATACTTTTTTTACAGTTACATAATTGAATATCTCTCTCCACGGTTGTTAAAAATATTATGGGTTTAAATTATACGAGAAATGGAGTTTCTATAAATATCAAGGTAAATAAAGAATTTTTACATTCTTTTTTATGTTTCCTGCATTAAATAGTTAAAAATAGAATTCATTTTAATACAAAACGATTTAAATTAAAATTAGCTTCCTATTATTTATGATTACTTACTCCTAATTATTAGGATATATATTTATTAAGGAATCTTTAAATTTGTATCCAAAATATTTAATCAACTTTAGATTAATTATATAATAAATAAAATATATTCAACAAATTAAATTTTAAGAGGATATTTGTTAAAAGTAAATTCAATTGGTTTGTTTAATAATACAAGACATAAAATTCTATGAAAATATCTCAATATCCTTTTAAGAATGGAGCAATGCTAGAAAAGTGATAATATGAGCTTAAAATCAAATAATAATGCAGCCGAAAATTAACTAAAAATTAACGAAGCCATTTTGAAATAGTGAGTTTGCAATTAATCATGTCCAATTTATAGAATCAAACGAGCAACAATGGTTTTTTATGAAATTAAGGGAACAGTCAGAAAAAGTGGATTTAATAATTTATCCTTTCGGCTTATAGTCGCTTTAAAAGTGAAGATAGTCAAAGACAGCATTAAAAAAATGAATTTATCTTTTTTTCAACTAACGTTCCAGACAAAGCAAAAATATTAAAATAATAAAATATTGAAATATTCTTAATTAAAAAATTCATTTTGAAACAGAAAATAAACTTGTCCAGTCTACGGAATGAAATGAGCAACAATAGCTTTTAAAAGCAAGAGAACAGCAGATTTATTTAAAATTCTCTCAGCTTATTATCACCTTAAAATGTGAAAATAATAAAAAATATACTCCATTTAAAAATGGATTTAACTTTTTCAACTAACTTTCTACACAAAACAGAAAAATTAAAAAATTATATAATATTCTTCATAAAAAGCTATTTTGAAATAGAGAATAGTAGTTTCCACTCTATAGAATGAAACGAGAAACAATTGCTTTTAAAAGCAAGAGAACAGGAGATTTAAGAATTTATTTCAAATTCTCTTAGTTTATTATAACCTTAAAAAAGTGAAGATCAAAGCCACCCTTTTTTGTAAAAATGAATTTAACTTTTTACAACTAACGTTCCAGACAAAGCAAAAATATTAAAATAATAAAATATTGAAAATTATTAATTAAAAAATTCATTTTGAAATAGAAAAATAAACTTGTCCAATCTAGGGAAAATAGTAAAAATTACCTTTTACCTTTACCTTTTTTAATTAAAAAGGCCATTTTGAAATAAGTGTGCTTGAGAATAATCATGTCCAGTCAATAGAATGAAATGAGCAAGAATAGCTTTTAAAAGCAAGAGAACAGCAGATTTATTTAAAATGTGAGTTTTAAATAAATCATGTAGCAGCAGTTATAATATTTTTGAAAGCATGTAGCAACAGTTTATTATAAACTTAAAATGAAGATAACAAAAGGTAGCCTTCATTAAAAAATGAATTTACCTTCCTTAATAAAAAAAAAAAGTCATTTTGAAATAAGCGTGCTTGTGAATAATCATGTCCAGTCTTTAGAATGAAATGAACAACAATAGTTTTTAAAAGCAAGAGAATAGCCGATTTATTTGTAATTCTCTCAGCTTATTATCACCTTAAAAGAAGGTAATCAAGGTATCCTTCAATTAAAAATAAATTTACCCTTCTAGACTAAACAGGATTATTAAAAAAACATAAATTATTGAAGTATCTTTAATTAAAAAGTCATTCTTGAAATAGGTGTACTTGAGAATAATCGTGTCAAGTCTATTGAATGAAACGAGCAACAATAGCTTTTAAAAAAGTAGATTTATTTAAAATCCTTTAAAAATCCCTTTTTATCCCCTTAAAAATAGAAGATAATCAATGGTGAGCCTTCATTAAAAAAATGAATTCACCTTCCTTAATTAAAAAGCATTTTCAAATAAGCGTATTTGAGAACAATCATGTCCAGTCTATAGAATGAAATGAGCAACAATAGCTTTTATAAGAGCATGAGAACAGCAGAATTAAGGAATTATTTAAAACTCATTCAGTTTATTATCACCTTAAAAGTGAAGATAATCAGTGGTAGCCTTCATTAAAAATGAAATCACCATTCTTAATTAAAAAAAAAGCCATTTTGAAATAAGCGTTCTTGAGAACAATCATGTCCAGTCTATGGAATGAAATGAGCAACAATAGCTTTCAAAAGCAAGAGAACAGCAGAATTAAGAAATTATTTAAAACTCCTTCAGTTTATTATCACCTTAAAAAGTGAAGATAATCAGTGGTAGCCTTCATTAAAAATGAATTCACCATTCTTAATTAAAAAAAAAAGTCATTTTGAAATAAGCGTGCTTGTGAATAATCATGTCCAGTCTTTAGAATGAAATGAGCAACAATAGTTTTTAAAAGCAAGAGAATAGCCGATTTATTTGTAATTCTCTCAGCTTATTATCACCTTAAAAGAAGGTAATCAAAGGTATCCTTCAATTAAAAATAAATTTACCCTTCTAGACTAAACAGGATTATTAAAAACATAAATTATTGAAGTATCTTTAATTAAAAAGTCATTCTGAAATAGGTGTACTTGAGAATAATCGTGTCAAGTCTATTGAATGAAACGAGCAAACAATAGCTTTTAAAAAGTAGATTTATTTAAAAATCCTCTAAAAATCTTTTTTATCCCTTAAAATAGAAGATAATCAATGGTGAGCCTTCATTAAAAAAATGAATTCACCTTCCTTAATTAAAAAAGCATTTTCAAATAAGCGTATTTGAGAACAATCATGTCCAGTCTATAGAATGAAATGAGCAACAATAGCTTTTATAAGAGCATGAGAACAGCAGAATTAAGGAATTATTTAAAACTCATTCAGTTTATTATCACCTTAAAAGTGAAGATAATCAGTGGTAGCCTTCATTAAAAAATGAATTCACCATTCTTAATTTAAAAAAAGCCATTTTGAAATAAGCGTTCTTGAGAATAATCATGTCCAGTCTATAGAATGAAATGAGCAACAATAGCTTTTAAAAGCAAAAAGAGAACAGCAGATTTATTTAAAATTCTCTCAGTTTATTATCACCTTAAAAAGATAATAAGTACCTTTCATTAAAAAATCAATCTAACCTTTTTTTTTTTTTAACTAACGTTCCAGACAAAACAAAAATAGTAAAAACATAAAATATTGAAACATTCTTTTTCACTCTTGAATAAATCACAGATTTAAAGAAATTTATTATCGATAAATAAGAATTAGAGCTGAAAATGTACGACAAACAAACGTAAATAATTTTAAATTATTAGATTAAAAATATTTACTTTTAAGTCGTGAAAATTCCATTTTTATGTTCAAAAGTAAGCTTCAATACTCGTAAAAATTCAGATTCACGCATTTACTCATTTTCTTTAAATTCTCTGATTATTTTATTATCGTCCACATGGATTAAGTCGTCACCAAAGGCTCACAGACGTTCGAAAATAACAAAATTAATGTCGGAATTAAGTTCAAATCTAATATTGAAAGCATGTAGCGGTGCACGAATCTAATTTAATGTTGAGATTTAAATGTAAAAATTGAATTGAGAAACTGTTCTCAATACTTAATAAGAAAATAAGAATGCTGCATTTCATTTTTTTTCTAAAGGAGGAAAAAACGTATTAGAAAGTACAAATTAATCCAGACATTCGAAGTTTAATTGGTTTTACTGTTTTTTCGATCTTCTTAAAAAAAGCAGATTTAAATGTATTTTCTGTAATGTAATGTAATACTCTCAAGATTTCTTAGATTTTTTGATTGAACTTGTTTTTTCTATTTCTAAAAAGAAAAGAAATAAAAAGTTATTATAAATTTATTTGCGCGAGTTTAAATTGTTTTGACAGTCTCAGATGACTTTTGAAGTTGTGTTCTCCTGCATTTAGTCATGTTAATAAAAATCGTCATCGTTATTATCTCTAAAAATATAAGTAACTCCATTTTTTTTCTCATGAAATTCTAATTTATAATCCTTAGGTAAAAAGCTCCTTTATTTTTAGTTGATGTTGAGGGATATTCAAAAGCTACATAATTATTGGTTACTTTGTGGCTTCATAAGTATAATAGTACATGATTTTCAATTCAGAAAATTTCTTTTAAAAAACAATGTTTACATTGAAAAAGGAAGCAATTTACATTGAAATGTAACAGAAGAGTTTAGATTTTAATAATTTCAATGAATATTCAAGTGCTTATTTAAATTTTATTCTGTTTGTAATTAATAATAAAAAAAAAAAAATCTAACTTTGTTTTTATCTTCTCAAATATTAAGTGATATAATTGCTTGTTTGAAAAGTAGATGGAATAAAAAAGTTTTTAAGAAAATGAATAAAAAGTTTTTCATTTATAAAAATAGAATACATTTTTAAAAAAAAAATAAATTAATCTTTTTCTGTTTAAAATTATTTTTGATGATAATATAATATTCAAAAGATTTAAAAAATGGGCATTGAAATAATATTTAAAACTTTATAAAGATTTAAAATATGTACAGCGGTTCTACTAATGTACAAATGCAAAAAAAAAAAATATTAACAAAATTAGCAACGTTAAAAAAGTCACTTAAGAGTAATTTCATTAATTTTTTAAAATCTAATTGAAGTAACTTTAAATATACAGGAAGCAATATATAATTACTGTATTTATTCAGATAGGTTTATTTACCTCAGGAGGATAAAAAAAAGCTATTTTGAAATGACTTTTTGAGAAATAATATCATATTTAATACCTTTTCTAACGATGTAATTTTTGAAAATTCCAGTTAAATGTGCATTAAAAAATAAAATTAATGAATGCAAACATATTTTGCAGATCGCATGAATTTACAAATATTGCGTGAAAAATAAAACTGCTGAAAATTATTGCTATTGTTTCTTATCCCACTTGATAGGCAGAAACATCTAGACCAGGACCAAGTCCAAGAAACAGTGTGGTCTCATGGAAGGAGAGAAAGGAGGGGGGGGCAGCTTCTGTTGTGATGGAGCAGCTGTAGGTAGAAGTCTGAATTGGCTCCGTGATGCTGAATTTTTTATCGGATAAGATTGTCAGCCCTACGCTCAAAAAGCTCTACAATCATCGAAATCTGTGGCACCGAGCGAAAGGAAATTGAATATGTATACCTAACATAGCAAACATTAATATTAATTCAAAACGGATTTATTGAAATATGAATATTTCCTTTTTCCTTCAATAAATTTCTCTATTACTCGTATTTTTGCTGAATCACCAAAGAAAAATTTTTGAAGAATGGTTAATGTCGTTGGAAAAATTATCATTTAGGCAATAAAATGTAAATACTTAAAGAAAGAAATTCAAGCCATTGCCCATTGTGTGTAAGGTTTAATTATTGTTAGATAGCCGCGAGAGGTCACGACTGTAGACCAGTAACTGGGACTTCAACTGTGTGGTCCAGGGTGGTAAGTACATGAGGTCAGATCTTCAGACCACGAGGAGAACGCTAGAGCGTCCGAGCTAGAAAGACGGTCGGGGACCGTATGTTATGTGTTTAGGTCATTAAGTATAAGATAGAATTTATAGTGTAGAAAGGCACAGGGGGTCAAGTGTATCAAATTATTGTATGTGTAAAGTATTGTAAATAAACTAATATAAATGGAAAAGAGAGATTGGTATTACGTGACACACAACTAGTGCCCTAGCATAGAGATAACAATTGATATTGCAGAAATGCAGTCGATTTAAACAGAAATTAGTATAAACTTTTAACCAATAAGTATGAACTCGATTTTATTGCTGCAGTATATATAGTATGAAATATACATATATATATATACAGTCCAGTCCCATTAATGTGACCACCTGCCAAAAGTCAGAATATATTAACTCTTGTATACTCTGGCTTCCCAAGTGAGAGTGTGGTATTTAAGTGGTATTCTTTATATGCTTACACTCAGCAATGTGCTGCCCCTGCCTTTTGCGATGGGTTATTTACGTTCACGTTGTAGGTGGTGGTCTCAATAATGTGACTGGACTGTGTATATACATATGAAATATTCAATGTAAACTAAGTTTTAATTATTCAATGAGTGTGCAAAACACTTGATAGTATAAAAATGTAACTAAATTTTTGTTTATGCCCAATAAAATGCAGCTATAAAAGATGCATTGTTCAGAGCTCTTTTGCCTCTCCTTTTGGTTCTCTTTCCCTCACTGACTCATTGAATAACGATGAACTACAAAATGTCTAACCATCTTCCGAGCGACAAAAGTAAAAAAAAAACGATCCCTGGTCTTCACGCACTCTATCCAGCAGCAACACCAAACGACCAGTCATAATCGTCGGGGGTCGTGTCGAAGAAGAGGGGTGATTCCATTGGGCGGAAGTCCCCTCGCAGGAAGCAGCACCCTGGCGTAAACCGGAAGCTGAAGGGAGTTCGAACCGAGGCGGAAGTTGCAGACGATTCTTTCCTGCTCACTCCCCCTCTCGCATCCATCATTAAGTCGTTCTTATCATGCTTGCTAATAATGTGGGGATGGGTGGTTCGATATCGAAATGACACAATACAGACGGAATTTTTATTTCTGGAGCATTAGTTTCAAATCGATGCGTTGTGTGCGGATACTCTTAATTTCATCAAACCCCCCATTCTCGCACTCCCTTCGAATCCTCTCCTGCCCTCCACCCCTTTTCAGTCATTAAATATTAAATTTCTAGATTCTGCCACGGGTACAGTGATTGTGTTAAAGCTCTTTTGAAAATTTTGCTCGGAAATACAAATTGCGTTATATAGTTAATTATTCATTTGAAGTGTGCTAGAATCTGCTGCCAAGAAAAATTGTCATTGAGTTAGATCCAAGAGCGGGGGGTTTTCTTTTGATAATTGGAGCCTAATGTATATCACAGTAAATTGTGTTCCATCCCCTTTTTTTTCTCGTTTTCAAAGGTCTTTTAATTGTGTAATATTCTTTGTATTGAATTCTTATGTGGTATAATTTCATTTGAGAAAAATGCTTTTAAATTAAATCTTGAGTTATAATTTTAAATTTTGCTGTACAGCGAAACTAATAATAAATACAAATTATCTAGAGACTATTCCTATTTGTCCCTTTAAGAAAGGATTTTTACTCACGCATGTCTCAGTTAAAAAAAATATCAATGGCGACTTGTCAAACATCTTCTAACAAAAACAAATTTATGTTTACAATTTAATGTGATACTCTCAAATGTTTCACAATAAAAAAAAGTATTTAAATATTTTGAATTTACTATTTTAATACTTACAAAGATTTCAAATGAGACATTTGTATTCAAGAGCATAAGTATCAAAATAATCGAAAAGAAGATAATTTTTGAAATTTTTCTGTAAAATTAAAGGGAATAAAAATTTCATTATTTCTTATTTTATTATACTTTTTCCTGCTGGTATCAATTTTATCATTGTATACGAGATAATTGGATATTTATATCTTGTTCAAATTTTCAATTGTTCATAAAATACTTTTATTCATCCACACTCCAAGTTCAAACACATTTTTTTAAATTTTGTAATGGATGATACTGGATGTTAATACAGTTTTTTCAAATATTAATTCAGTAATTAAATTTAATTCATTATAGTTTCCCTCTAAGATTTAAGTTGCATGTATCTCACCATAGATGGCGTCAGATAAACTTAAAATGAATAAAAATTATTCATAAAGGACTGTCTTTCTGTTGAGTGAAAAAGTAGGAATTGACTTAATTTTTTACTAGATTACTTGTTAATCAATAAATTTGACACTAAATGTTTTAAATGATGTGCTTCATTTTATTCTTTGTTACCTCATGAGCTTGAGCAACATCAGTGCATCAAAATCTACCTTTTACAAAGTTTTTTTTTTCTAAAAAATAAAAAAAAAATATTTTTTGTGTCATATTTAACATATTATTAAAATGCCATGAACAAGCCATTAAAATTTTAATTTCAAATTTGAATCTATGCATAACTCAGCCTTCACCCATTACCTTAACGCTGATTGCCCCCGCCGTAGAAATAGGTTTTTTAATGGAAAGCGACTGGTAATAAAACATGATTATGTGTCATGTTGATTATTTCATGATTTTCTTGACAAAATATTTTGACTACACGCTAGCAAATGATAGGTATTGAGGTAAGCCGCAATGCCTCATTACGTGCTGGGCCATAATGTGTAAAAAACGGAAACAAAATAATGAAAAGAAGTGCAAATAGGGCATTATTCAATTCCTTCTATTATCTCACACTCTCTTTATATATATCTTGTTCAAATTTTCTAATCGTTCATGAAGATACTTTTTATTCTCCCTCCAGTTCAAATACAGTTTTTTTGAACTTTAGTGGGAGTGACATTGATGTTGATACAGTTTTTTTTCAAATATTAATTCATTCATTAAATTTAATTAATTTTAGTTTTTTTTTTTTTTAAGATTTATGGTTGCATGTATCTGCCAATAGATGGCGCCAGATAAACCTAAAGAAATGAATGACAATTATTTATAAAGGACTTTCTGTAATACAGTGAAAAAAAAAAAAAAAAAAAAAAAGAATTGACTTTAAATTTTTTTATATTACTTTTTTTTGTATGATACTTTATCACTAATAAATATTCAATGTAAAATCAATTATTATAAGAAGGTTACACTGACATTATAATTGTAAAAGTTGAGGAAATGAATTCTCATCGCTGTCACATAATTACCATCACTCAGGTACTCCTTCGAAATCTCAAGGCAACATGATTTTAAGTTTTTCATCCTCTGTTAGAGGATTATTAGATTGCATTTTTTTTTTTCTTGTATAGCATGAAGGCCTAAAGCAGATCCATTGTCTCTACAAACCTCATATGACAGATTTTTAAGTGGCACAAATAAAGCTAAACATTCGTCACCATCTACATTTTACAATTATCTTCTAACATTCGGCTCTGATGGCAGCAGAAGACAGGAATTCCCTGATATATATATTGCCAGCTGAAACGAATAAATATTGAGGAGCAGCTCTTCCCGTGCTAATGGAGGGATGTCTAGCTACTGAGGTATTACTCCAGACCGGAGTCCTCCAAACTTTCCAGCCTTAAGGTACCATACTGTTTTGACTCAGCAGAGTGAGGCCAAGGGCTCGAAACCGTTTTTAATTTTTCTGCCATTATCTATAATGCAGACTAGTACGCGCTCTGAGCGAGCATAAGCGCTAACTATAAACTATTGCAGTGAAAAATCACAATTACATAAATCTCATTAGCATTTTTTCACAAGTGGATACCCTGCGGTTTCATTCGCGTTCATTTAGCTTTTTCGTTCCTGAGGGATTTTTCAGGATAAAAAATCATATGTTTGATCTCAGAATATATACATTCCAAATATCGATATGCATACGATATGCGATACTCTTTTTACCCCAACATAACTATCGAGGGTAACCGCCGGATGTTCACTAGTTTATAACAATGTGAGTGGATTCCCCTCAATTATGTGGTAGTTGTTATGCTTAAGTTAGATTTTCTGCGTATTATGCTTGTCATTAAGTTTTACCTAGTAAGTCAATAAAAATCGAGTCATTATCATTCTCGTGTCTTTTTTTTATCCAATTTGTTACAGCAACAATAAGCGTCATTTCGCTGTCGCGGGCCCGGATGGGAGGAAACTCCGGCGGGCCGGATTTGGCCCGGCGGGCCGCGTAGTTTGGTGACCCCTGCTCTATACCGAACACGCCTGCACACGATGTTTCTGGCTTTTAACGCCGAGTGCTCAGCATTAAATGCCGGCGCAGACTCGACAGTGAAAGTGTTAAACAATATGGACTGCTGATCATAAGAGAAATTTAGTTTCATATATTGATATTTAAACTCATCAGCTGAAAATCTGATTCTGTGGATAATCTTCTCTTTAACCTTGATGCGATCATTCCAGGGTAAT